>WSZQ02144131.1:0-20400 GCA_019419845.2 Weissflogia rhopalogaster
ACCCATCAAATTTATGGATGCTAGAGTGTATGCAACTGACAAATTCCAAAAATGCGGCGACATAAATTTGATATAAATTGTTATGTTCATCTTTTATGCGATAAATATTAGCTGTTTTGACTCATTCATACAAAATTCAGTGTTTTGAAGTAGTGAAGTACTTTGAAAAAAATGAAAATCTTGCATTTTCTATCGTGGGAATATGGTTTCTTTCTTAAGTAACTGTAATTTTTATCAATTTAAAAGAGAGCATACTTATTTAAAATCAGGCAAGTTATAAGCGAGACATACGTCCACCGTAACCATTTTGTCCCTGCTAGTCCAAAACACACGCTGATGGAATTCCCTACCAGGAATGAGAATAGAGAAGTCCTGCGTCAAGCTGCTGAATACGAAATATGCCCTGAAATACTTGGTGAAAAAATAATTACTAATCGAGTAACGTGGGAAGCCCTGGTGGAGTTTAGCAGAGGGGTACTATCGCGAAAGCATAGCGTGGAAACTGCTCTGGGAAGATAGAGCGGGATGGCCTGACGTAATGCGAATTTCGCGGTTCTGGGTTATTTCTAATATGGCGTACTCATATACATATATGTGTTCATTTATTATTTATTTATTTATTGTAAATTTTATTACTGTTATCTGTATTATTATGCCAATATAAATAAGAAAAATCTAAAGGATTTAGTTTCAAATTTAAACAAGTTTCTATGAAAATTTAAGTAAAATCCAAGTTTTCATGGCAAAACTTTAACCCAGACCCAATAGCATGCAAAACAGTCCTTAATTCTTTATGCGCGCGTATGTTTGTACTTTCTGCGTTATGTATTAACCCTCCGCATGCACGACCGTAAGTACATTAAGTCGTAATTTACTCCAGCTGGTTGCGTCGTCGTTGTGCTCAGAACGCACGACAGACATCCACGAAATGTTCCCCAGTGTGCATGTGTGTTTGCACTGGTATTTTGCGTATGATTTACGGCCACGCAGCGGGCACAATTATTAAATAGCCCCGACTCTAGCTGGAAAAATCCACACGAAGACACCGCGAGAGTTAACCGATTGTGGCGTACATTAAAATTTACTTTCCTGCAAATATTTACGAGTTCATTTTTTCTAAATTTGCTTTATTATGTAAATCCTGGAAAATTGTAATTTATCAACTTTAATTTTATCGAAGTACTGATCTCTCACGGAACAAAAAACAAAAATTTAATTTATACAAAATTTCAATTTAATCTTTGATCCTTCAGGTAACTGAAAGCTTTCAGAATGAATGAGTAATTCCAATATCCGTAGGCATTGCAAAAACTTGACGCTGTCATTCCCGGCGGCTGATTGTTGAGTGTTGCGTCGTCGCGTCTTTAATTACGCGCAAAATTTAATTCCCTGGAGACATTTGCCCTTCCTTAGCGCTGTGTTGGGGCTTCCAACCGATAGCGGCTCGGCTGCTGATATACAGAGGCGGATATTGTTTACATTCAACAACGAAACAATCCTGCTAACGAGGTAAACATAAATCAGGAATCGATTATTTTCGAATTTTTAAATATTTGTATTACTATCTACTGTTCACATGAAGTTAAATTGTTAATTTGACTCAGATTATTTCAATTTTATATTTATTTGGACAGATTTTGGAGAAGGTGGAACGAACATGTTAAATTCAAACTTTATTTGAAAATATGTTCTAATATACAAACCATTTTTCTTCGAAAAATGACTATTTTTAAATTTATCAATTATTCTCATATTTCCCATCATCCTATAATTATAAATCATACACCATTCGATTCGGAATGTAATTTTATACAAACGTGTGCAACAATTTTTCTTTAAGTTACTTAGAAGCGATGTTTAAAGTGATGAAAGTTTAGACCAGTGCGATATTTCTCAGTTAGAAATATGACCTAAAATGACTTGTCCCAAATATAGCATCTTTATTTATATTTACTATATTCTCATATGGACAAATTATATCTCGCAATCTTCTGTAAGATTTTCTACGATTACATACTTAACAGCGATAATATAAGACGCTGAAGTTAAGTCTGATTACGTTAGCATTGCCGATCTGCCAAGGAGACTCCACGCCCTGTCAAATGAAATTTTCAAATTTAAAATACGGTCGGTTACTAGATCTTTGAAAAAAAATATGCTGAAAATCCTAGGTCGCAATACCGGATAGTTTCCGAGCAAATGATTGTTAAGCGATTATACCCATCGGTATAACGGTTAGTTGGTTAGCTTCTTCAGCCTGTCTGCTTAACTACCGATTCGGTGCAATGCAGTTCAAACTTCTGTTGCGATTGTTTTTTTTTTTTTGATCATTTTTAATTCATAGGTTTTTCATTTAATTGGTGCATTAGGAATCTATTATTTTATTAGTATAAATATGTTTTATTCATAATTGCTGTTTGAATGACATAAAACCTTTAACTGTAAAATTTCACTGGATAATAAATTTATAAGACATATGAATATTTAAAAAATGGGATAATAATGCACAAATATAATTAAAAGCTTGCAATGAAAAATAATTAATTAATTAAAAGGAATGGTCGTGGTGGAGGTTTCTACCTCCTTGCAGTTTGACGACCTGAATAAGAGAACATGGAAAGACTTGCATCTAAAAGGATAGTAGAGTATCTACAGAAGAGAATCTAGGATGCCTTAATTTTCATTTTAACTGTAGGCCCATAACTTTTTCTTAATCCAGTGTATTAAAGGGTATGTAATATCACACCAAAGTGAACACCAAAGTGTTCTTTTCATATTTTTTATAAACGGGAAATACCTTTATTCCTTGGGCAGCGGCTGTGTTATTCTGCTTGACTTGTTTTCTTTGGACAAACACTGGTAGCTCCGTTATAGTTATTCCATGATTTAAGAAGTATGTTATGTGGCACCGCGTAACCCATTTTCTTGAATACAAAGATATTCAATTAGTCGTGTGCCATCATAATTAGACATCGTTAGAATTCATTCAATTTTGGATTTATATTAACCGAAGTAGGAGATCTAGGAAGAAATAGCATCAGTATCTACAGAAGAGTAGCATTCTTTAACATATTAAGACATTTTACGAAACCCCATTTTTTGTTTGTTAATGTTTGTTAATGTTTCTGCATGATTATACTATCCTTGGGCTTCATATGATATACCGAAATTAACTACATTTTAAGTAGAATAAGTTACGGCATGAATGAAAATTCTACAATTTATACACTAGAAATTATTATAAAACAAAGTTTGAATTTTAAAATTTAGTTACATTATTTGGCTGCTATGTGATTGATTATTCCTTAAACTGACGGAATATTAATATTTTAAAACGTGACTGGAGGTGTTAATACAGTTTATTAATTTACAGCCAAAACGCGACTGGAAAAGTTTTGAAATTGCGCCTGGAAAGTTCATAAATTAAACGCCTAATCAGTGTTTTACGGTTCCCTACTTTACGACTCCGAAACATGCATCAAATATAAAATAATCCCCATTTGTTTGTTTTATTATAAAAGTTTCACAAGAAACTGTATGCCTTGGAAATGCATACTAATTGTAAGTCTCATAATGCATGGCCGCTTCGAACCATTCAATTACGGTCAGCAATCGGACTAAAAATTATCATATCATCACCAACGAATTTACCACCGCAAAGCAAATATTGAATTTATTTCCGCCGCCCGCGCGGTTGCACAGTTAATTGAAGCAAATTTATCCAATTAACTGCGCCGAAGCGCACCACTACCTCTGCGACCGCAGGCATGATCATCGCCACGTAGCAACACGGCTGGACCCCATCCCGCATCCCGATGATCACAGCAAACTTTTCTAGTTGAACTTGTTAAGTAGTCTGCGTGCTGCAGTCGACGTGCACTAATTATAATTCCGGGCCCGTTGTAATAATTATAAGATTTAGCGAGGCGTGCATCGACTTGGCGCGCAACTGTTTTAAGTGTTTTCGTAGCGCTCATACAGGCACACCCGAGCCAACCGCGAGGCTCTTCATCTGGCTACCGAGGCAACGAGCTGGTGAAAGGAACGCACGGACAGGGTCCTGATAGTGAATACCCGGAGCTGGGGAGCAAAGCTAAGTTAGAGCTTGCTGTTGTCCATTAGTGGTTATGGGAATGGGTTACACGAACTGGAACTAATCTCCAATAATAATCGTAAAAAGGATGTTAATCAAAATAAGATAAAATGACGTGTTCGTTTCTTCTATATGAAATAACAAATTGAACCTATCAAATTAAATTCAGGATATTTGCTTATATTAGATGGTTGGATGGTTGGCTTATATTAGATGGTAGTTGGATCAGGTTAAACATGAATTTACCAAGGAACTAAAATGTGAATTTGCAAATTTATGTTAAAATAATTTCTAATAAACTAAATCGTGGAAATCTCATTCAAGCACTAATTGTTTCTTCATTAAATGTAGTTTGTTTTGGTGGATCTGTTGTTGCTGACCGATGATAGTGTTGTCATTGAGAAATTTAATGTGCAAAAAATCAAGTTTCTCGATTATTGACTAGTTTTAAACTTGGCAATTATTTTCACATTTCGGGTAATCCTAGGAATATAAGTTAAACACCAATCGATTCAGAGTGAAATTTGATATAATCTCCTACAATAGATTTTTGTTTAATTACTTCCAACCGACTCATTACGACTCATGAAATTTGAATGTAACAACGAGACATTTTGACAACCAAAACATGGCTTGAAATGACTTATCCCAAAGATTGCACTTTTATTCACATGCTATATTTCTATGTATACAAATTTCGGATTAATTATTTAGGAGTGATATTATCGACCGCTGAATTTGAGTCTCATAACGCGGGCAAAGTTGGTTTTATAAAAATCACTCGGCCAAAAGATTCCATTTTTTCTCACATTTTCTTTATTCCTACGAGTACAAATCATATGCCAATCAGTTCATTGTGAAATTTGCTTTAATAGTTTTGAACAGTTTTTCATTAAATTATTTCTGACGATAAGTAGGGCTCATGAAAATTGAATGTAATAACAGAGACAATTTCGCAGCCATAAAAATAACTTGAAATGAATTGTGACAAAGATTACAGATTTATTCATATCTGCAATATTCCTATGTATGCAAATAGTACACGAATTGATTCGGAAGTAAATTTGCTACAATCTCCAGGAAGCGTGTTTTCAATTAATGGCTGAATTTATTAGGCTCAAATTCATAAAAAAAGTTCTTCGTTTAATTACTTCTATCCATTACTAGAACTCATAAAAGTTGAGTGTACTAACATATATATTTCGACCATAAAAATTACTTGAAATAATTTGTGTAAACCGGATCTACGAAAAATCACCGCGGTAAAATCACCGTGGTAAACTCGCCGCTGTAAATTCACCGCTAAGGAATATCACCGTTGGTAAAATCATCGCGAGTAAATTCACCGCTAGTAAAATCACCGCGTGTCAACTCACTGCTAAATAAACATAGTCGCTCAAATTGCGACGATTTAGTAATGACTCATATCCGCTCAAAGGCATGCGTGAAATTTAAGAATATATATTTATATTCTTGTCTTTAGGAAGGCGAATGAATGACTGTTTTCTCCTTAAAAAGGCGCTCTTTAAAAACAAGTGCGCTTCAAGTAGCAACTTCATCTGATCTCCCTGTGTTTCAATCATCTAAACTAAATCCATTCCAATTAATAAACGCACAAGTTCAATCAGCAACGGTTCGAGAACTAATGAGACGCCTTCAAGAATATGCAGAGAAAATTAACTACTTAACAATTATTGTCATCTCACAAGAAGAGTGTTCCAATTGTGTAACACCAAATTGAATGAAACTTTTTGTACGTGTAGTACATATATATAAACAACTTGTGTTCACGGGATTTTATGCCGTTTTGAGCTGTTTGCTCAAAAATAATTTTCTAAGTTTGCCACAAATGGAGCATCTTTTTCTTTGTTTTTTTTTTCAAATGAATGCGCGGTGATTTTCACAGCGGTGATTTTTGCCAGCGGTGAGTTTTCGCGCGGTGAATTTTCGTAGCGGTGAATTTACCAACGGTGATTTGATAGCGATTGAAGCAATAGATTCAAAAGTAAATTTTCTACAATCTGCATATAATTTTTTCCACTAATTACCTAGGAGTCATAGACCCCTGAAATTGATTATAATAACATCGACAATGTCGATCTTTGAAATAAAAAACTCATATTTTCCTTATCCATAAAGGTATAAATTATATTCCTACAGATTCAGCGTGAAATTCGTTATTAACTCCTGAAACAGATTGTAGTGTACTTACGTAGAATCTATATTACAGCTAATGATAATTAGGACTTATAACGGTGACAATTTCGTCGCCAGAAAAAATCTTGAAATTGATTGTGCTGAAGATTATATTATTACTTATATTGACATCTATAATATATACATATCTTATATTAATCGATTCAGAAGTAATATTTTCAGCAATATGTTAGCAACCATTTTTAGTATTAATTACCGAAGATCGATATTAATGATTAATGAAGTTTGGTTGGGATATGAAGAGACGAAATATTTCATTTTTCCTTAATATATTTCCTAATTCCCAAAAAGTGGAGTTAAGAAATTTGTAGAAAATTTCACTCTGAATTAATTTTTTATAATCCTAAGATATATATGAAAATAATTGAGATTTAAAATTACTCATGTTCCGGAAAGCACGATTTTTTGCAAGTTAAATTTCTCATTGATTACATTATCTTTAAACATCTGACGATAAAACAAAACATACTACATTTAATAGAAAATCAATTGCTGCCTGAATGAGAATGCTACGATTTGTATACTGGAAATTATTTTAAAATCAAACTGGAATTTCATAATTTAATTTAGTCATTTAGCAGTAGTACAGTAGTATAACATTAAGTTTCTAGGCAACCCGCAGTACATATAAATATATGTTCCTTGGGTTTCCTACATTCTTATAATTTAAAAATCTTGCAATTTATCATTAATCCTCGAGGGGTGGAGGCGCCAAAGGTATTAATCACTTTTCGCATCGTGTTCTTTATTATGGATGAAGCGATGAAAACGAATGGAAGCCGCGCTGCGCCGTGCAAACCTTGGCGATGTGCAAAAAAAAGCGATCGCATGGCGCCGGCGACACCATGAAAAAGAATACCCGAGGGATGTAAGCTCAATGGGGCCACACCGCAAAATTTTAAGATAATCTCACCCAAGGGATAGTGCGACATACTTCACAAACACACCTTTATTGGCACATTGAAGGCCTCCTTTTCTTTTTCCTGTTTTATCCCTTATTATTCCTGGATAAAAACTGGAAGCTTCTTAAAACAACGCATATTACAAACGACATTTTGCCAGCTGAGTATCAAGTTCGTTGAACGCTTCTTTGTGCCTCCAATCGACTAATTGGATCTCTTCCTATATAACCATGTTTCGGGATGGCACACTCGGTTATCTTCGAACCACCACGCGCACAAATTTCACCCAATGCCAACCCTCTAATGTCGCAACACTAAGCAACCGGAAAAACACCACCCCTCTATGTCTCGCAGAAGCATTTTCTGCACCACCCTGAGTACACACGCCGAGCAAAAATTTATCAGTGCCGGCGAACGACTTTCTTACTTTCATGCACACGCAAAAGTTTGCCATTAATTAGATTAATTATAAGTTTAGCGGTGAAGTTTTACATCGTATCCTGATCTTCCACAGCCGATCGATTACTGATTCATACATTTAGTAAAATCCCTCAGCATGTAAACCCATCGATAATTAAACACGGAAGCATCCAATATTTTAAGGTTATATTTTTGGGGGTTATATGCGAGGGGGTTATGATGATTCATCCGTCAACACGAAAATAGCATATGTCTACCTTGATTGTTCTCTGTACCCTCCCATGAACCTCAATTATACCTGCTGGGCTAGTAACATAAGGTTCCGTATTCCTGAGTTTGTAATATTGGGGTAGTTCCAGCTGCTTTCTGGTGCAGATTGGGGCATTTGAATGGCGATTGTTTAGTATTTTGATGTGTTGCAGGTAGCATATATTGAAGGTAATTGAATTTCATTGTATTGTCAGTCAGGAGCCACTGCATGCTCCTGCTGACTGACAGTGCATGCGTTTTTATTGTCTGTTGGATGGAGGGTAAAGTGCGGATGTCGTCTGACGTCGAGTCGTTGTCAATGGCGACCGCCATGCTTTTAATGGGGTTCCAGGTAGATACAAACGAGAAGGAAACTTCTAGGAAATATTTACGAAAAAAATGTTCATCTTTGTAAAAACATTGCAAGCAAGTGCTTCTTACGAACGTCTACATCCTGTTTTTTATATCATGTTTGTTATTTTCTGTTATGCTTGTTAATGTGTGGTGTTAGTAGGCAATATAACATTAAGTAATTACATCCACTTGTTAGATATAAACAAGATCACTAAGTAGGTAATTGTGGGAAATCTTCCAGAATCCTGAAAAGCATGTTAAAAGGCATGTAATAACGATAACAAAACCGCTTTATCGCCGACAAGAAGTAGAAACGAGCTGAGTGTCGCCGTCTTCCACGACTGCTGACTTGCGGTCGGGTTTTTGGTCGGGTTTCCCGGTTCTCGAAGAGAGGAAAATGTGCAAAATGCGTTACTTGACTTTTTCCACTAGTATGTCCTCGGCCACATGAGAGCATGCACTTGTAGCCGGCGGCGGGTCGTTTTGTTTTCTTTTCGCTTGGCAGTAGACGCATTCCGTGGACCTTATTTCTTGTTACGATTCGCACATTCACGTTCTCCACGACTGAACAGATAACGCTTCCGTTTACAAGCTGACGTCGCCGTTGTCGCGATATCCGCCTGCGAGAAGTCAGCAACATCGTACAATTCCTGGCGGCGCACACGGATTACGTTAATAGCAAATCGATAGGGGCGATGGTGGAATGAGAAGTAGTGCGGTACGATGGGAAAGGGTTTTATGTACCTGCCGCGTGGTTTTTGGACGTTATCTTACACTTCGGTCGTTTCGCCACCGGCACTTCGAGAGCCTGCCGAAGACCCTAGGAAGAGCATCCAAAAAAAGAGTCCATACCTTCCAAAAATCGATCTGGGATCTGGTTGATTTACGGTGCGATTACCACCATGAAATTCTCCAGATAGCGTGGTGCTTTTTATTAACACAGATATCTGTATGTCCAGATATAGACCACAAGTATTTAGATACAATTTATAACATGGTAGTGTTGGAGTGCGTGTTACTAGGACGGGTATAATAAATAGCAAATAGTTAAAAGGGTCATGGACGGTGTTGCGGATGCGGTAAATGGAAGACTATAGGGTATCCCGAAACAGGCACAAATTAATATAGTGATATGATTAATGTGATCATAATATATCACGGAACTAATTTACTAATATTTATGTACCTACAGTACATATTTCGAGCCTTTTGGTTATTCTCTAGACAATATTTTAATATCCCCACTTTCGGATTATTACATTGCGAAATTAAGTCCGTTTTAACACAATAGCAGGTAATAACAATGAGAAACGTTGGCACATCCCAGTAAATCAAATTATCCTGCCGTGAGTTTGCCAGCCTGGATGACTATTATGAGTGCGTTCTCGGCTGTATCGGCCACATTCTTTTCCGCTTTTGTCCGGAATAAATACATTGCCAGACTCAAATTCGCAGACAGTCCGGGCTCCCAGCTATTTGGTATTTGCGCGCACAAACGCCACAACCCAGTCCAGGCCGCTCTGTCCCGGCCCCTGGATATGCTATGAATCTGTCCAACATTGTATTCCAGTTATCCTGCCATCCAAGCCGAGTTGGAAACAACGTAATTTTATTTGACGTGCTGCATGCACGTAAAATGAACTAACGTGTATTAAAAACTCAACTTTGTTACGATATACCATTGTATATTGCAGCTAACTTATTTTTCAATTTGCCTGAAGGCATCAGGAACCCCACTCCAAAGTGATCCACTTCAACGAAACAATTTGGTTAGTAGCTGAAGTAAAGTGTCAAGCTCACACTTACTTCTTACTTGAAGATACTGAAAGCATTGCTTCACGTGTGAAACTGACACCTGAATTTATCGAAGGGTGTTGAAAGTAACGGGAAAAGATTTCCGCTCCCCCGCCCCTCGTTCCGGTGTCAACGTACGCTGCAGGAACTTGCCACTCAACAAAACGAAAGATTTGTTCGATCCAACAACATAGGGAAAAATATAGCAGTTGCAGGCCGATGCCATGCATATTTAAAGATAAGATAAATAATTTTCTCGTGTTTACAACACGGGGTTTTGGCAGTGCAAATAAAAACGCAAAATGCTTTTAGATCTCGTTAAGTATTTATGCCCGGTCGTAGGGCTGTCCGCGTCTTTTACGGACTAATATTTAGATAAGAAAATAAATATCAAGGAGCGCACACAGTTGGCATACATCGGTTGTCACGTTCAGCAGCGCCAGCATTCAGCTGCACCACAAACCGCATGAACAAATACTAGCAAAACGAAGGCAAAGCGCGAACAGAGATAAACATGGACCGGAGGTTTTACGCCATAAAAACGGCAAGCAAATGAGAAAAATGGAAGACGAAAAAAAAAAACTAAAGGATCTCTGGAGGGTAGGGAGTGTGGAGGAGGAATTGTGCACGCTGGAAAATTGGCTCTTAATCTCGACCATCTGGAGGAAGACTTTAGTTCCAATTTATTTTTAATAAAAACGGTTTCGACTCGAAGAATTGAGGTCGGTACGAGCATGATGCACCTAATTAATCGCTGCTTCATCGTCATCTCCCTGCTCGCTGAGAGCTATTATCATCAATTTACCGAGAATATTATTATAGTCTGTATTCTTTTTCTTTCGTGTTTCTGGGCATACTGCCTGTTCTTTTAAGTATCTTTAGTTCTTGGGATTTCGGGGTTATGTGGCAACTACCCCCAAGAACAGATAAGGGTGGAAAATCCGCATTGACGTTGAAAACGAAGTTTTCATAAAATTATGTCTTTTAAAACGTCATAAATGACTGATTTATCATAAACTGATCAGTATAATATTCATATCAGATTAAAGTAGAAGAGTCGAGAAATATTTTCCCATTTGTTTCATATTGATAGCTTAATATTTAATGTACTTAAAATATATTTTAAAATGTACCTGAAAATGAGTAAATCGAGCGCGCGTGCAAATGTTTTAGTCGCATTACAGTCGTTTCCGACCACTGTGCGGCGTCTTGCTCTTTGCCCATCGAGCGACGTCTTGAATGTGCAGCTCTTGCCGAATTTTGTCCTGGCTGTGAACACGGTCTCTTAACGTAACTCCTTTAATGGTACGGAGATCTGCGCATATCGGTAGGGCATAATAATTGTTTAGAAGTGAGTATCCTTTTTTCACCAGGCGTATGTGAGGATTGATCTTACCGCGATCATTTAGATCAGAATTTTCGTGTCATGTGACAGATGTTTGTTACACCAGGTGATATTGTTTATAGCTACCGTAGATATTCGTAGCATATTTAGAAGCTATCCTTGTAAGCTAAGTAATCAATCACTTCTCACTTTTGCTACTAGCTACTTAAAGCCCATAGCCTTGAAGTTACCAGACATTTGATCTTTTTCTGCGGACACCTGCAGATTATTTCAATGGGCGGTTAAGGTGAAATATTATAATAGAAAGTCGTCCACTGATTCTGACATAAACATGGTATCGTTGGCATAAGAGATATTGTGCGATTCGTGGCCTATGCGGTACATGGCTCGCACATTGTCATTAACTTTGTCCATCACTTGTTGAACTCATGCTATCTCTCAGTCTGATTGTCGGGATCTCTAATATTCGTGCACATCTATATAGTCTCTTAGAGTATATATTGTTCTCCTGCTTCTCGTTTAGGTGTTTAACGTGTTCCTACTTCAGACCGGGTTTCAGTGATCACTCCATCCTTTACTGGCTCTTCTAAGAGATCTTCTTCTAACTGTTCTTGGGTTATTCGAAATATTCTTATTCCGACCATCCGCCTGATATGGTCGTTCCATTCGAGCTTTCGATTCTTGTACCATTGCACTATGTCTTCTATTTTTTGCAAGGACTTCGGATGTCTTCGGACTCTGCTGATTATTTTTCGCATGGGGCTACCGCCCAAATCGATCGTTGCCTCGTGAATTTTGCTTCTTCATGCCTATCTGTCTATTGCGCCTCTTTTTTATGTCTTCGCGTGATTTGTCCTCTGTTAATCTGTCCATTCCGACCTACACAGGTTCCTAAACTTACTGTTTTTACTCCTCTTTTATCTGGGCTTGGAATGGCTGAATCGGTCCACGATCTACTCAATCCGACGCGTCGCGTCGTCCTCTACAGGTACTCTGCTGATTATATACCTTTACTGTTTCTGTTAGCTTGTTATCTTTAATTAGTTGCACTTCGTTGTTGTTGTAGATGACTCTGTCCGAGAAACAAATAATTTATATTATTTATTCTACAAGCTTTTCTACCACATAGTTGTGTAAGGGATTAGTATCTTTCACCCGGCCCGATCCGGTCTCGCTACTGATGGTACTGCTCTGAACTATTGTGCATATGGGTTTTTTCCGGGGACCGTTGCGAGCGAGTCGCCCAACCTTCGTTCGCGTTTTTACCGCGAAATCAGGAGTTCGCGGACGACGACGCAGCTGCTTGTTGAGTGGGAGACCAAGTGGTCACCCATCCAACGCCTAGCTACTTCCGACGTTGCTTAACTGCAGTGATCTAACGAGCACTGAGCTCCACAACTCGGCAAGCCGCGTATAATTTATATTAATAATTTTAAATCTAGTTGAAATAGTTGCAGGTACGTATGCACAGAATTGTTTGGACTTGTTCCCAAATATGTGCAACATGTGCGGAACGAAGCCTTTGACAAAGAGAAGTAAGTGGAGGCAATAGTAGTTGGTTTTCACAAGCCCTTAATGAACGCATTAATTCACATATATTTATTTTAGTTGTCATGGCCGCCTATTATAAACAATTATTCATTTCGCGGCATGGAAACAACTCTTTTCTAACAGATCGAAACTATACCAAACATTATTTGCGTATAAACGGCTATTGGTGCACTTGTTATGGTCGTGCTTTTAGCAGGATCGTATCCAAAATTAGCGTTTTCACACTTATATCGTTATTTACTTAAGGACTCGCAACTCATAAGTAGCATTATTAACACATATAAATACTGACTTGCCTATAACTTCATGTTTTACCAGTGTCGTAGGATTTGTATGCCACTGTTTCATCTTAATCGTTACTGAAATGTGTATATTAAGCAACAACATTCGAAAAAGGTTATTTATTGCTATTACAGTACGTAAACGTGTTTAAAAATGATTTATTAGAAGAGTGGGTCAGTTTGACTGTTTTTTTTTTTTTTTTCATATATTTCATGATTAAACAAAAGGGTACCAACTTTAAGCATGCTATAAAAATGATTTTTAATCTGAACCATATGAATGACTTTAGTTCCAATTTTTAATCAAAACGGTTTCGCGAGATTAGAGATCGGGATAATTATGATGCACCCAATTAATCCCGGCTTCATCCACTGCGAACGGCTATTATCACCAATTAACAAATAATAATGTCATCGTCTATATTAGAAATTATAAATCTTGTTGAAGTAGTTGCAGGTGCATATGCACAGAATTGTTTGGACATGTTTCCAAACATGCCCAACATGTGCGGAATGCAGTCTTTGAAGGAGCGATTTTCATTACATTAACTCTTTCAGAACGTTCGTCGACGGTTTGGGCCAGTATGATGGGGGTGGCTGCTGTGCGGCGGGCAGAAAACGACGCTTTGAGTTACGCGCCGAAGTTTTCCTGCACTTGCTAGTTTATATTCCAGCCGAGTATGTGGAAATAACGTAATGTGAGGTTAAAGGGAGGCGGTATGCGAAGAGGTGTCTAAAACCGTACCTTCATCTCTAGCATGGAGAAGGGTGGCGAACATTCGGAAAGTTTATGCATTTCACCTACAAATCTTCTCTATCTATCGAACATTTCACTCAAAGAATCTTGTTAAACATCTTATTAGAACCACGAGGAACATACGTTTATAGTAAAAATACTTGCATGAAATGAAAATCGGAACATTTCTTGAAAGTATGTCTTCTATTTTCATGGTAATAAGATGCGCAATAGAAATTTTATGACTTAAGTTTTCCACTTCAAAACCGTTGCTCGCGGGCTTCGGTGCGGAAGATTTATGAAAATTCATCATCTCAAGGATAATTTAATCGTTTTTAAAAGATTCTACGCGGACAAGTTCGTCTTCCGGTGGCGTGAGGAAGTATAAGAACGAACGTCTTTATGTGCAGACACGCGCAGAGAGTTGGAAGCACCTTGCAGATCACTTTAAATTTATGACTCTCTAGAGGGTTGGTGCTTCAATACGCTTTAAAACTACGCAAAAATATGAAATAAGGGGCAATGATGCAAACTGCGTTCATTTCCTTTAAAGCAACGAAATTAAATATTCGAGGTTGGAATTATACGCGTACTTTGAAACACTTTCCAGCGCTTCTAATCTAACTGGCCGCTTATTCTTTTACTGCTTTCTTACACCAAAACCCCTCAAAAGTCTCAACAGATCCTTGACTTTTTTTGCGCTGAATTTGTACTTGTTGAGCTAATTTAACACCTCACGAGTGTGATTCGCAACGAGAAGAAATGAGGTTTCGCCTGTCTGGTACGACAGCGCAGAGGTTTTATATTAAAATTCTCCCCGGGGATATAATTTAAGGTAACGACGGTCCATTGAGGAGAATTACGAGGAGAGAGATAATGTCGCGTTGCCCGTAGAAGATGGTAACTTCGGATGGTGGTGGCGGGCGGCGGTGGTGATGTTGGCGGCGAATAAGTGACGTGGGAAAAGGAACGCGACCGTCGCATCGACGCCGACGTCGGAGGCAAAAAGGAAAAGTTGGCGTTAATCGTGCGACGCGGCCAGAAAGCAAGGTTTCGGGAATTTGTAGTTTCACGTGGCCGGAACGACCGGAAGCTCTTATTATTCATAAACTATGCACAACCTGGAACGAGGCTTCACGTCGCCGAATGTTTTCGTGGAAAACCTCCGCGCATTATAATATTATGGCTATTTCCGTGTAGGCGTTGTTTAGAAATATGCCGGGCACACTTTAAGGGCTCCTGAAAGTTCACAAAATATTGATGAAAAATATTTTTGTCGAGGAAATACGGCTGGTATTTTATCGAACCTATCTAGATTCCTCTACTACATTGTTTTAGTTGCAAATTAAGTGATTACCTGATAAAACAATCCTGAAAAACTCAAAATTCTGATTTATCAAAAAGATAATAATATGATTTTTTCGCATATATGCACCCAAAGGTGGCTTTTACGCACGCTGTGGCCTGTGTAATCAAGTGTTTCGATGTAAGCGTGCGTTAAAATTATTAGTAGCTGATTTCAACAAGCTAGTATTAATGCAAGTCATTTGTTTTAGTCACCATGGTCTCCTATTATTAAGATTATGTAGCAACAATTATTTTCTAAAACATTAAAAGAATCACGAACGATTGTCGCGTGTAAACAACTATTGGTGCATTTGTTACAACCGGCACTCGCTACGTTGATGAGCCTAATAGCAGTGCACTCAAAATCGGCATTTCCACTCCTATTTGATTGTATTGTATAGCACCCGCAGCTATATGGCACTATGCACACATTTCCGTACTGATGAGTCAAGAACTTTTACTAGTTGTTTAAAAATAATTCATTAGAAGGGTGGGCCGGTTTTAATGCATTTATTCATATATTTTCATGATAAAATAAACAGGCACTAAGTTTAAACACGCTGCAAAGCTGATTCTTAATCTCAACCGTATGAATCGATTGGTCGATTGGTAACGAATGTCTGTGAGTGGTGTGTGACCAAGGGAGGAAGTGCGTGGAAGGACAAAAGAAGGTAGGCATACCGGGAGGTTGGGCTATCGGCGGAACAGTTGATGGTTGAGGAAGGAGCCTTTGAAGAGCATCTAAGGAAACTGAGTAAACATGTAAAATAGCGGACTCGTCAGAACAAATTAATGGAGAGAACTTACAACCCGCTGTATCTTCGAATTCTAGCTCTGGAAGATAGAAGAGGAACAAAGAAACCGAGACGAAAGGTATGTATGTAAAGGTATGTAGAGTACATGAGATGTAGGATGCGAGAGAATGGGGTGGACACGTGGAAGAACATGTCAAGTGAACGTATGGGATTGGGTGAAGAGAGTATCCAAGGTCTTAACAGAGAGGGTGAAAGAACTGCTCCAATAGTGTAGGAGGAGAGAGGGTGTAGTGAGTAAAATGGTGCAAGAGAAGATCTAAAGGAAAAGGCAAATATCTGTCTAGCAGTTTCGATATTATGCATAAATTTCATTTGAATCAATATTACGTACAGACGTGGTAACGCAAATATTCCGGGTTCGATTCCCGGCATCGGTACATATAAGATGGGGCAGGAAATGTGTATTTTGAATTGAAAACATGGGAGCACATGGCAGGGAACTGTGAGAGATTGAAGCAAGAACGGTTAGGTTCGTAACGAAGAGGAAGGAATATTGTCGGAAAAGGAAAGGGGAGAGAGGGCTGAATGTTATTACAAAAGTAGTGTTGAAGAAGAAAATAAGAAGGGCGACCCTGAACTGCTAGCTGTACTTATAATTTTGTAGATTAATAATTGTTCGTTTCATTTTTGTTACTACGAAGACTGGAATACTAATTAAGCTTATATGCTACTATATAAAGTCTCGCACTCCACAATTTCCCAACTCCTGAATAAGTAGGTGGGTTGGTCGATGGGCCTGCAACTTGTCCCCGTAAAAACACCCATATGCTAATCCACGTGCGGTGAGACCCGATCAGGCGGGGTGAAAGCAAATGTGTTCAGAAGGCATTGTCAAACGCCATACACCCGATAAACTACAATTTTATCCTCTGCCGTCGTGTTCTACTCCACTGTATCACATAGTTCTTAATTGTTAATTGTAGAAAAATTATATTTATCTCTATTATACTATCAAAACATGTTGCAAATGATTTATTAGAAGACTGCGTCAATTTTACCGTATATATTCATACATTTTCATAATAAAACTGACAGTTACCAACTTTATTTACAACTCTAAACATAAATGAAATTGGCGGTTTAAATATCTGTCAATTACACAATAACCAACCTAAATAAACACCGTGCTGAATATGCCACAAAAGCCGAAAATGTTCGACTAGGTTCGCTGGTAATTAAAACTGCATTTAAAGTTTGGCCGAATGCGCTGTCAATAATGTAATCGACTATACGTGGCGAGGCGCGCCTGCCAAACGAAGTTCACAAATTCAGTTAATAAGGCAGTTTGTTCCGGGTTTGGCAAACTGCATTATTAAAACGCACACCGCGCGGCGACGACGACATTGTTGAATTATTTTTGGTTATTCACCATTACGATACGCATTTCGCCGCTTGATTTGCCGAAAATTCCCCTTCGAATACGCGTCTATTGTCCCGGCTTCACCACTACTAATAATGCACTCAAACCGGAAAACCCAGCAGGCGCTTGGTCGTCTTTGGTGTTTCGTTAAAATTGCATAAAAAGTTTCGCTTTCGCGCATAATGAGGTTTCGTTACGCTTCGCCCCCTAGAGGATTGCGACTGTGACTGCGAATTGCATCTCAAGATTTTTCCAATAATTCTTATTATACTGATTGTTGTCCAATAAAAGTAATGCTATTAGTAGAACAAGAACTGGAGGAGAAAAATATACGTATGCAAAGTGAGCGCAAGTTTGTCTGGAAGTTTAACAATGGAATAGGAGAACCAATATGGAAAGTTTTAATAAAAAATCGATGAAATTGGCGTAGGTTTTTCCGGTTTTGCACTTGAGCAATTTCCATTTAAGGGAGATTGAAGTTCTTGTTTCTTGAACAATTTTGTTTTTGTTTTGTGTTTTATTATATCGGAAAACAATGTAAAAAGTATTGAGATATAAGTATTGAGAGTTGTATTCTAAACTTTGTTAATTTTTTTCTTTGAGCAAATATCCTTCAATGCAAAAATTCAGAAAAATAGATTTTCCACAAATTAAATTTAAAGTGGTAGTTTTATTTCATAATTAACTCGATTGATTAGTATACGATGAAGAAACGAGCAGATATGAAAACAAACGTTCCAAAGCGATGAAAATCGACAAACCACCCCCTGCCACCGGTTCTACCAACGTCGTTACCTTCCACTACGTTAGATGCTCAAATGTTGTGCAAAATTTGATTATGAAAATACACGCCGCACCGTGCCGCCACCCCACGAACAATTTCGCACATCGATTTTATTTATTCGCGTGCGCTTTTTGGCACGAAAATTTACACACAGCCGTACGCGTTGCGACGCCACAATAAGCGACATGCCCCAGGACGAAAGTTCAACACTTTCCTGCCGAAAACAATAAAATGTGCTCCAATAAGGCGCACGATTTAATAACCTATAACTTACTTTGACTTCAGATTGAATTTGCATGCCATTTAAATGTTTGCCGTTTAGTGATTTTTAACCTTGCTAACGAGAATTTAATTACGCTCGCCTCTAATTAGCGCGCGGGAGCTGCCGGAATTAAAATAGGCTAAAATATACAGCTGCACAAAGGGCGGGCGTAAATTCATGTAAATTAATTTCGAATTCTTGATTCGAAATTGTACGAATCAATTACCAATTTTTAATGGAATAATTTGTGAAAATGTTTTTTGAGTATCGGTTTTCCATTTAAGATTCTCGCTTGGAGGTTAGGAGCTTGATGTATTTAAACGCAATTTTGGGAAAATAAGTGTTTAGAAGTCGGATCTAAACATGCTTTTTCCTTATATTTTAGCGATTTTTTTTTCGTGAAAACTACAGAATTTGCAGGTTAATTCTCTAATAGTTCCAGTAATCGCTTTCTGGATAAGTTTAAACACAGTATTAAGTGCAAATATGTCGTCTGACAAAAACTAACAAGGAGAGTCCACGCTCTGTCAAATAAGTTTCGCAGAACCAAAAGAAACAGTCGGGTACTAGATTTTTGAAAAAAAATATTGTGAAAATCCTAGGTAGCAACACCTGATAGTTTCCGAGAAAATAATTGTTAAACAATTGATTCGAGTGCAAATTTACGCACATTCTCAACGTATAGCGTCCGAACACTGTGCTCGCGTGCTGGTCGCTTGGTGTAGTGGTTACGTGATTACTTTGATTTTTTTTTTGATACGGTTTAAGAGGAGATCGAACTCATTTATTCCGATAAAACAATGGAAGGTTTATACCATAGTCCTCAAATTTGCTAAATTGGTAAGACAGCGGAAAATCCGAGAAATTAACGACACATTTATATTCACAATATTTAGAGAGTTGTTTAAAAAGATACGTAGGAAATGAAAAATTTTTACTTATCGTAGATTCCTGGGGTGGTCAAACCCAGTTGGCAGTTATACGACGAAATGGTCAATGATCATAATAATGACACGACGTGTACATTAAAGATAATACCCCGGAAAGGTACTCCATTGGTTCAACCCTGCGACGTATATTTTTACGGACAAGTAAAAAATTTTATAAAACGCATTAAAAAATCCTCATATTTAATAAAGTGAGAGAGAGAGAGAGAGAGAGAGAGATATTAATTCCAGGGAAGATTGCATTAGAATACATGCATCGGTGCATCACGAGCTATCCTATCTTTGAAGAAATGATTTTGCGTCAAAACTGTCTACATATAGAAGTATTTTCGTCAACGTAAACCAAGCATGCTTTGATCCTGACGATTTGAAAAAGAAATATGCATGTAAAGCATCGACCTTCATAATTTGTGCCATATGCAGAAATCCCTTATGATTTCTATTTTTTTATGACTTATTCCATTGTAGAATTATAATTAACAATAAAGTGGTTTTTGTTATATTCTTTGTTTATTTCTAAATTTATAATATATATTAATGTATAATAAAAAAAGAAGGAAAAATAGCGCCGCAATCATACCAACCTTTCTTTTTTCTTTTTAAAACAGTTTATTCAAAAAATAACATATTTACATGTTACCAAATATCACCAAATATTTTTAGTAACTGGTATGGAAGTTTATGTTTCGGTATGGCTCATACCGATCACGTAACCACTACACCAAACAACCAGCACATCGGCCGCAGTGTTCGGACGGTATACATTGTGAATGATCGTAAATTTGCGCTCGAATCAAATGTTTAATAATTATTTTCTCGGAAACTATCAGTCGTTGCTACCTAGGATTTCCCCTTTTTTTTCAGAAATCTAGTACCAGACTGTATTTTTAGTTTTGTAAGCATGTTTTTCTCTTATAATTTCACGTATATTTTCCGGAACTAC
>WSZQ02144131.1:20500-40657 GCA_019419845.2 Weissflogia rhopalogaster
CCCATTCTTGCACGGATCAATTCCTCATTAAATATAGTTTGTTTTAATATACACATATATGCCTAAATACTGGGTAATTATTGAGTAAAATATCGTTTAAAAGCGTCTTTTTCAAAAAATGTCGAGTTATATGTTTTTCACTTTATTTCATATTTACCGTACTGCTAGCATTATAAATCATATACCAATCGATTCAGAGGGAAGATATTTTCCTTCGTTTGACAATTTTTCATTTGATTACTTAGAAACGATATTATAACTCATGAAACTTGAGTCTAATTATGGCGATGATTTCACAGACAGAAAATTGTCTTGAAAGTTCTTCTTCGAAATATTCCGCTTTTATTTTTAATTATATTTCTCCTATATACACAAATCATATACCGCTCGATTCAAAATGAGATTTTCAACTACATCCTGCAACCGTTTCTTGATTACATGTTTAGAGATCATGTAATATATCATTGAATTCGGCCTAATAAAGTCAACATTGCCGATGACATCAAATGACTTGTGCTAAACATTCCATATTTATTCACATTTACTTTATTTCTATAAGTATAAATCATATAAAAATCGATTCAGCGAGAAAACTGCTTTAAACGCCAGGGAAAGTATTTCATTGGATCACTTTGAAGCGATGTTAGAAGTCATAAAAGTCGAGTTTAATAATGGCAACATTTTCGTTGTCAGAAAAATGACTTGGAATGACTTCTAAAGATCACACTTTTATTTACATTTTCCACATGACAATGTATATAAATCATACATTAATCGATGTAGAATTAAATTTGTCACTAACTAGTGAAACATCCATTCCGATTAATTGATCAGAGTAAATGTAAGAGAATGTTGAAGTTGAGTCCACTTATGAAGGCATATCCGGAGGGTTCTGGAATTGAAAATCTACAAAATATACACATTTTTAACAATGCAATAATATGTTTTAATATTGAAATAATAATTTGCTTTATTAATGAATGTTTCGTGTCGGTAGAAGCTAAAATATATGTGCTTTTAGCTTCCAAATTCCTATGGATATGCCCTCAAAATTGGACTCAATTTCAACAACCGATAACATTTACTTAAGACGATTAATCGGATTGGCTGTTTCACTTGTTAGTGACAAATTTAATTCTAAATCGGATAATATATGATATGCATACATAGAAATGTGAAAATATCGCCGTTAGTAGACTCAAATTTTATGACTTCTAACACTGGTTTCAAATAATCAAATGAAACACTGTCCCAGAAGTTTAAAGCAATTTTCACACTGAATCGATTGGAGTATGATTTATACTTCTAGAAGTGAGGAGAATGTAAATAAAAATGGAATGTTAAGAGCAAGTCATTTGTGACATCGGTAATGTTGACGTTTCTATACTAAACTTCAATGATACATACCATTATTTCTAAACATGTTATCCAAAAAATGGGGCAGGAAACTGTGGCAAATTTCATTTTGAGTCGAATGGTATATGATTTGTATACATTGAAAGAAAGTAAATAAAAATAAAAGTGAAATTTTAGAAGAAGTAATTTCAAGAATTAGAAAATATTTTAGAACAAAGTTTGAATTTCACGTTTTAACTCCGCATTTTGCCACTACGTGGTACCGGTCGCGAAGGATCCTCTTTATATAAATGTATAAATTAATTGCGAATTCTAGATTCAAATTTGTGCGAATCAATTACCAATTTTTAATGGAATAATTTGATGTTTTTTTGAGTATCGGTTTTCCATTTAAGATTCCCGCTTGGAGGTTGCGTCGGCGTATTTTATTCCCTGTTATATATTCTGGACTCAATGTTGTGTAAATGGCGAAAGTGTTTTTAAGTTTATCGAAGCGTATGATGTAACCGTTTGGCTTTACATTATGCGTAGACGCACGCGGTTAAAATCGTAAAAAAGTTTCACGCGCTTGTATAATGTCGACTGTTTTACGGTTCCCTATGTTGCGAATCTCCCAACTTCGCATAACGCGATTTAAGATTGTTTAAAACACACGTTGGATACGTTTAAACGCTGTTTTAGGTATGCTTATTTTATAGGGCTGTAAATATTATTGGTACACGTGGTATGTAAAATATATGAGTACCTAGATGAGTTCCTTTATCGATGGGCCGCAAAACTCGACGGTGGTTACTACTTTGCGCTGTCGGTTTGATTTATCGCTACATTAGGTTTTCACAGGGAAGAAGCGGCTCTCGACAGGACAAACACTTCAGGCCGTTGTGGTGGAATGAATCGCAACCCAACTTGCCGCCGCCACCGACGCTGCAGCCGCCTCACCAAACTTGCTGAGGGCGACGCTCGGGGAGGTGGTCGTCCTGCCACTCGGCTAAATCGAATTACGTACCGTTCGATTATTCCAATCAGCCAAGTTAACGGCACTCATAAATATCCGATCGCCGCGTATTTTCCACGCAATATGCGTACGTGTGCAAACAGCTATAACTTTGGAGGCAAACACATTAAATCGATCAAATGCCCTAAGAAAACGCCTGCAATCTGTTTGGCTGGTGGATCGCGGAATGTCTTCACATTATTAGTGTGATTTTTTGCACTTTGTCCTCTGAATCGGAACTACCAAAAAGAGAGCGTAAACAACTAGCGGAGGGTGTGTCATCGCCCGCGTGTGGACCATTGATCATGGTGCTGAAAGTGCGCCGAAGAAACGTGCATTAACTAAAAACCTCGAGGGCGGTTTTGCCGCGTTTATCTTTGCGACCAGCGTTTTGGGACAGGGCCATCCTGCCGCAGGATAGACACACAGCGTGTCGAGTGGCAACGCGAATGCCGTACATCATCTGCCATCAGCGCACATCAACGCTAAAGCGGCGGGCATTTCTCAAACCTAGAACTAAACGTGTTCCCATCTCAAACAATATCATGTTCCATATGTTGTATGAATGTACAACCAGAAACAATGTATGCACGAACGTAACTATATAATAGGTACAGGAGTACACTTGTAGAAGTTCTCAGTTCTTCCACACACTTTCCTTATTATACTATTACATTATGCAGTTATTATAAAAATATGTGCCAAAAATCTTTATAAAATTATTTTCCGAAACTTCAGAAATCGCGCTTTTATTTCCCAACCTTTGCAGCTATTGATCTCTCAAAATATGCCATTTTCCTAACCATTTGAGGCGATCGTTTTTCTCTTATATTTTAGCGAATATTTCAGATATTGTCTTTAATTCTCTAACCGTCCCAGAAATCCAGATTACTCGATATGTCTATTTTTTGTGAAAGTATATCGTCTAACGACAACTATGCACGTTTTTGTTTTATAATTTAGCGAATATTTCCCAAAACTTCTCAAATCGTATTTTCATTTCCTAACCGTTATAGCAATCGATCGCCCGATGTGTTTAAACACATTTTTGCGGAAATAATACATTTCACGACGTCTAAACACGTTTTTCTCTTATATTTTAGGGAATATTTCCCAAAACTTCAGAAATTGTCAGTTAATTCTCTAACCATTCTAGTAATCGCTTTCTGGATGTGTTTAAACACAAAATTTGTGAAAATATATTATCTGACAACTAAATACGTGTTTCTCTTATAATTTAGCGAATATTACCCATATTAACAGAAAATCGCTTGTTAATTCCCGAACCGTGTCAGAAATCGGTCTATCAATGATTATAAACACATTTTTGCAGAAATAAGGCTTTTGACGACATCTAAACACGTTTGTTCTCTTATATTTTAGTGATTATTTCGGAAAACTTCAAAAACTGTTACAGTAATCAATCACTCAATGTGTTTAAATACATTTTTGTGAAAATAAGTCCACTGCTGACATGTAAACACGTTTTTCTCTTTTTTTCTTTTTTTCTCAAAAACTTCAAAAAGCACAAGCTAATTTCCGTAATGTAAAAACAGTAAATCTATCAATGAGTTAAAACGAATTTTGTTGCGGAAATTAGTTATTTGATAACATCTAAATACATTTTTGTCTTATATTTTAGTAAATATTTCATAAGATTTCAGATACAGTTGCATCAAACAATCGCTCGATGTGTTTAATCGAATTTTTGCGAAAATAAGTCCTTTAGCCACATCTAAACATATTTTCTCTTATATTTTAGCGAATATTTCTTAAAACTTCAGAATATGCCTGATAATTCTTTAACTGTTCCATTAATTGCGTTCTGGATGTGTTTAAATGCATGTTTTTTGAAACTTTGTAGTCAGACGACAACTTTTCTGTTATATTTTTGTATATTTCCCCAAAACTTCAATAATAGGGTGTTAATTACTGAATCGATCTAACAATCGAACTCTCGGTGTAAACTTTTTTTTATTCTGGAAAATAAATCACTTTTATTAAAGCGAATATTTCCAAAAACTAAAAAAATAAACGCGAATTAATTTCCAAAGCGTGGCAGGGACCGATTTCTCGATTATTTAAACGAATTAGTTTCGCAAAATAATTTGCAAAACTTAGTCATTTGACAAGATCTAAATATGTTATTCCCTTATATTTTAGCGAATATTTCCCAAAACTTCAGAAATCGCATGTTAATTTCCGAACAGTTAACGCTGAAGATTGCTTGATGTGATTAAACGCATTCTTTTGCGAAAATATGTTGTTTGGTGACAAGCAAGCACGGTTTTCCCTAGTATTTTAGTGAATAGTTCTCAAAACTCAAAACAAGAATCAGCCGAACTATTTCAGCAATGGATCACTTGATATCATTTAAAAGCGGTTTTTTGTGAAATCATGATTGATGATATCTAAACATCTTTTATATATCATATTTTAGCTAATATTTCCAAAAGTTTCAGGAATCGTGTATTAATTTTCGAATCGTTGAAGTTATCAATATCTCGATATGTTTCTAAGTTCTTTTGGGAAAATAAGGCGTTTGACTGCGACTTATGTGTTGTTGTTTATTAGAAAAACTTTTCTCCCATCGCAAAACATATTCCAAAACGTATAAATCCAGTAAAAACTTTCATATTTGTCGCTTTTGTGTTTCTATTCAACGACGCGCTACTGTGAGCTCATAAATGAACGAAGTCCTGGAATTTCCTAGGCAAAGAGGGAGCTTTGAAGTATCCAACTTTTACATGTACACTCGCATTTCCCCACTTTTCCTCGTTAACCATAACTATATCAATCATTCTTTAATTTTATTTTTAATTTTGCTTTATTTCATTACAGATCCACTTCGAGTCGAAAGGAAACGACGTCCTATTAGTGGTAACTCTAACTGGCATCAAAGTATGCAGCCCAGACGAAACTGTAAGTACTTTTATAAAACTAAAGTTTGTAATGTTCTGATAGTCCTTCAGATTTAAACTCTTTTATGTGGAATTTTCACGAAGCGCATCTTTACTACTACCGCGTTTTCGACTTCATTAGGTAATTGCAGGCTACTCCATATGTGCACACTCGAAAAATGTGCGCCCAAACAGAGCAGTTGCAAAAAAAAAAACAGACGCAAAATAAAGAGAAAAGGATTTGCGATTCGCAGATTGCTTAAAAAGCGGTAACGCATCCCTGCATTTTTCATGCGGGCACCACTTATCTTCCGACAGAGCGGCGATTATCCTCGAAACATTGCAACGATCCCTACCAGCACCGCATTAAAACCCTATTTTTGGGAGCAAAAGGGATGTTTACGTGATGCAATAGGGGACGCATACTGATCTACACGTATGAGTATGCGTACAAGGTTGAGCTATGTGAGGTCATGACACAATGGAAATAACTTTTCCGGTTATCAGAAGAACTAGGTATGAAATGTGTGTACAAAGGGATTGTCCATGTGGGAGTGGAAAATAAAGAACATGAGAAGTAAGAGAGGGCTCAGGCCTCAGGAGCATACGTGGTATTTCAACTATTAGCTGGATTAAGCACTGAAATGTTATGTCGTTTATATGCAGATTGATTTTACCTGCTGGCACTGCTGCATTGGATTTTTGTCACTTTACGTCCCCAACATTAAACCAGGCTTTAAAGATCGTATCTTTATCCCAGTGGCATTTACATAGGTCTATGCACTATTCCACAGTCGTTTCAATTGATATATATGGGTATGTGACTGGTAGCTATATATACGTCCGAATGTTGTATCGTTTTCCTTCGATTCGAGGAAAAACAAGATGTAAATTTTTGTATAAACACTTCGATCGTTTCAAACATTTCCGATCGGCGTGGGAAACTTGCAAACGCGCTCGGATTACATTTTCCTGAAGGGCGAACCGCGTTGGGCATGCCTGTCTGTCTGCCTTCAGCCACGCTTGATAGATATCGCCATCTTCCATCTTCCGCCTGGAATTCCACCTGCATAGACGGGATAATTCCGCACGTCTGTTATCCATAATCGATTTCCATTAGATTCTTGCGCGCTGCGCTTTGCGGGCAATTTTCCTCGTATATTACACGTCTCTAACATCGTCAAATCAAATAAAACTAGTTATGTTTTTTCTTTGCACCGTCTACTGGCTTCCGATTTTCCGCATTCTAAGTTATTTTCCGTTTTGGGGAATGGCTGGGTGTTTCGTGTCTTACAGCTGTTTGCACGACACATCTGCAACGCATAAATATTGACAAGGGGGTTTTCACTTATAATTTAGTGCATATTTCCGAAAATTACAAAAATCGCATGTTAGTTTCTGAACCGTTGCAAGAATCGATTTATCAATGAATTTAATTGCGAAAATAAGACATTTGACGACATCTAATCACGTTTTTCCCTATATTTCAGTGAATATTTCATAAAACTTCAGAAACAGTTACAGTAATGGATCCCTCTATGTGCTTAAACGCATTTTTTTTACAGAAATAAGTCATTTGTCGACATCTAAATATGTTTTTGTCTTGTACTTTAGCACATATTTCCCAAAACTTCAGAAATTTCCTGTCATTTTTCGCATTTTTTTTGTGAAAATATATTATCTGTCGACAACTAAACACGTTCTTTGTATTTTAATTTAGTGAATATTTCCCAAAATTTCTGAAATTGCGTGTTAATATCCGAACCGTTATAGGAATCGAACTTTTGAAGTAATTAATAGCATTTTTTGCACAAATAAATCGTTCAGCAACATTTAAACACGATTTTCTCATCTATATTAGCGTATATTTCTTAAAACTTCAAATATAGTTACAGTAAACGATCGATCAATGTGTTAAACGCATTATTTCAAAATAAGTCCTTTGACGACATCTATACACATTATACT
Source organism: Weissflogia rhopalogaster (assembly GCA_019419845.2). NCBI lineage: Eukaryota > Metazoa > Arthropoda > Insecta > Coleoptera > Staphylinidae > Weissflogia > Weissflogia rhopalogaster. Next base: position 27,719 of record WSZQ02144131.1, read on the forward strand.
CTTATATTTTTGCAAATGTTTCCCAATACCTCTGAAATTACATATTAATTCTCTAACCGTTCTAGTAATCGCTTTCTGTTTGTTAAACGAAGATTTTTCATGTTTTCCTTTTATATTTTAGGAAATATTTCCCAAAACTTCAGAAATTTCTTGTTAATATTCGAACCGTTGTAGCAATATAGAGCAGATTTTGCGTAAATAAGACATTTGTCGACATTTAAATACGTTTTACTCTTATATTTCAGTGAAAATTTCATAAAACTTCGAAAACTGTTACAGTAATCGATCGTTCGACGTGTTAGAACGCATTTTTGCGAAAGTAGTTTAGTTTTTCTAGAGTAAATAATTTGTCAAATCAAATAAAACTAGTTATCTTTTTCCTTCTCACCTTCTACTGGCTTTCGATTTTCCACAATCTAAGTTATAATACGTTTTTTGGGAATGGGTTGGAGTTTCTGCTGTTTGCACGACACATCTATAACGCATAAATAAACGCATGGGGGTCGTTTTTTTTTACAAATGTTGGACATAAATCTAAGACGTGAAACTTGCGCGTTTGCTTGAAGTTGTAATGTGACATCAGTTGTGGCGTGACACTACAAATCGTCCCAATTTCGTTCCAGGGAATGAAATTCACATGATGTGGTCAAACTCTTAAAGAAATCCCCCATAAGCAAGTATAAAAAGTGTAGGAACAACTAACTTTAACTTCGTTTGAAAATAGTATAAATATCTGGCTATAGGCCCTTGTATTTATGCTATAAATTCTGTTGATAAATTGCAGCTCTGAAATGCAAGTTGTCTCCTTGTCAGAAATGTATATAACTAATGATACCGCAAAAGCATTATTGCAATTACATTAACGACACATTTTGAGTTTCTCAAAGTACATGATTAATTCAACATGGACAAAACATTTGTACTGCTTTTCCCGAATGCGTCGTCTGCTCTCACATCTCTCAAACTCTTCGCCCAACACCCACAAAACCACCTTCTTTTTCTCGCGAATCAATTCCAAAGTGAATTACCCAATGAATGTAATATGAGCCCAACTGACTGCAAGCATACTGAAAGCAGTGCAGAGGCAGTCCATGATGAGGGTTGACTGCCTTCTGACTAATTACCTCCAAATGTTTTGTTCCCACCCAAAACTGTAGTAAGCTTTCATGCAACCTGCTGCAAAGCACGTATCGCAGCCGAGCCGAGCTTCTGCTTGACGAGACGGCGTCATTCAAACTTTCTCAGGACGACATTATTTCCGCCACTTGTTCCATTCCCTGCTTGGCGCATTCACTCCACTACTGCAGCGCAATGTTAATTCGCACTGTCTGTTGTGATGGAATAAAGAATAACAAAGTTTGCTGCAAATGGTGCAAACTTACTTCCCTTTAATGAACATTTATCATGTCATTTTAGTGTAATCTACAGCTGGGAAGGAAGTAGAAGCATAAACTAAGTCACTCAACTAGAAGAAATCGCGCTTCTTCGAAGTTAAATTCAATTAAGACATATTTAACATATTTGGACACATATAACATCCTTTACTATAACATACATACTGTCTTGAAGATAGTCGGTTGAGATTGAGATGAAGGAAATGGATGTACTTGTTGAAATGATGATTGTGATGCGTGTATTTGTCGTACTTTTGTAAAATTTTCTAGAACTACATATATAAACTATATATTGCTAAGTAAATTTTTAATCCAACTAATTAATTAGGGGAAATGTTTTCACGTTAGAATACATTTTACGGACATTTTTAGTGTTTTACAAAGCAATATATTCTTTATTTGTTTTTATTATTTGCATTTATACGAGTGTACCAATCAAAAAAATTACGTCCAACAAGATTGCTAAAATTGTTTACTTGTACAAACCTGCACTTTCATATATTTACACACCACATAGAAGAGAAGTTTCTTAATACATCCCAAATTTTTCTTAATTAATAAGTTTCTTAATTAATCCCTTATTGAAATCATAATTTCGTCGTAATCCATTGTAGTAAATTGTGCAAACATTCTTATATGCTTATATACTACCATGTATAGTACATACAAGTACAAGAATAGTAGCTTAACCTTACAACGTTATTTCCAAATTGATATAATAATTATGTCTCAAGATAACCCACTACAGAAAATTCTGAAAAGTTGCTGATTTGCCTCTAAACCGCCTACAAATTTTAAAACTTCGGTCATTTATAAATAATGACTTATTCATATATTCATACCACTTACAAAAGAAGATTTGCTTAATATAACAAGGTTTATCCCAAAATTATATCGTAATTAATTCGCAAGATAAACCGCTATCAAAATTGTGTAAAGTTGATGATTCGGCCATACACCACCATGTAAAGTAAGTCCTACAAATGTGAAAATTTTGGGCATTTAAAAATGATTGCACATTTTAGTTGGTTAATATGTTGGCGTTAATCCAAAATTGATATCAAAATTACATCGCAATGCTCACTTTGCTTCTGACATATGAAGGAAAGCTCATTACGCCACACTCTGTGCTTCTATTTAATGCTGAAAATCCACTGTGAGCTGTCACACCTCCAGAGTAGTTCCTGGAAGGGCGGCACATTCAGGTGAATGACCTAGAAACCGGAGTGAGAGTTATAGATCCCCGTGATCAAAACGGATACTGGTGCCCACGTTGATTCTACACAAATTGTGCGACCAGTGTTATTGCGTAAGTTATACAATAACTTAGATCAACATAGTCTATACCAATGAGGAAGTACTAACCTTACAAAATTAATCTCTCATCCTGTCCTTATATTTCATCCTACCTTTCTTCTTTCAAACTCATCATGATCCATCGCATTCATAAATTGTACAACATGCAGGATAGATTATAGCCCATTGCAATCAAAGATAGAGGTTAGAGGTTTGAGGTTACTGGGACAATCGACGAGGGAAATATCTGTCGTCGATCTCATTTATCCGGGACCAACTGCACTCTCGAAACTCGTAACTCGTAAGTCTCTAGCGGAATTCGAGCGCACTAAAACTCTTGCATCGCGCTGCTCCAACTATAAAATACATACTAACGCAATCATTCACGCGCTGCGCTCATTAGCGCGACCCGGCATAGATATACACGTTCCGCGTACACCGCTCGCCGCAAAACGAGTGCCGTGCGGAACGTTGCACAATATTCTGGAAAGCATTAAAACGTTGTGTAAAATCTGAAGCAGGTGATTAGCGCCAGTGTAGTGTTAACTTGCATCGTTAGTTTTAATAATTTTATGTCAGTTCGAATCAACTGATTGCAATCGTTTGATTCAGTACGCAGATTGAGGGGGTGAACCTTATGAGAGAATACGATCACGCATGGGCGGGAATTGTACATTTCACCTGCGAGGGGACGATTCAGTGATGCGTACGTACATGGGATTTAAACGCGTGTTATTACCCCTACCTCTCTGGTGTGCAATTAGCATCGCGGTGGATGCGACCGCTAATTACATCCCTGTGACTTGGGGTAGGAATTTGTGATTTGCACGTTGCACTGTTACTCATGACTGCCAACAACATGACAGATTGAAACTTATATATCACCAGGGGAAAATACCATAACTTCCAATTGAAGAAAAAAATGTAATATATTCTTGATGAAATTTTAGAAACGCTTCGTTGCATACAATATGACGTTGACTCAATTTGACGTCCTTAATGCTTGATGTCACGTCGCTAGAGGAAGTCAAAAACTCCTGTTGCTTGTTGCCCTGCAACACCACCCTCGTTTTACGCTACCGTAAAAGTCATGCGTCACTCGTGCAAGCACAAAGTGAAAATCTCGAATCTTTTCAGTTTTGTGAGACACGCGTGTGCCTTGATTAAAACCTGCCTGCATCCAGGCGTTCGCCACTTTAACCAATCTACCAGAAACAGCCATCGGTTGAAGCCAACTGTTGAAGGTTTAGTGGAACGAGGAGAAAAAGTTATCATAAACAAATCGGTGCGCCTTTTTTGCCTGTACATAAACGTGCAGACTCTGCCAATCTGGTTCTGCGTTCTGCGACTTCCATGCCCAAGTCGTAGAACCAGCATCCGAGCAACCCTCTACTTTATTGCTCCAGTGCATCATTATCGCGCAAATGTGTGAGTAGCAGCAGGATCGAGTAGGTTGATGCTTTGTGAAAGAAGCCGGCGCAGATCGCATAAGGGTGGATGCAAATTAGGCGGCTGGTGTTGCATGGATAGGCGAATCTATTTGTGTTTGAACAATCTGTTTGCGCACTCGGACCGTTCAGGACGTAATATAGACGTGGGCGCACGGCTTGTGCTGTTCTAACTCCGCTCAAAAGCGATTTGATTTACTGCTCAATGTGGTCCGATAATGTGGGAGAGAATACGCAGGAGGCGTACCACGATAATGCGTGATATCTCCCGCATGGTTAAATGATGCTTTATGGTACTCTCTGATTGAGCTGTTCATCGACATTGGGCTTAAACAAAGCTTGAATTAAAGTTCAGTATCAAACCATTGAATTTTAATTTGTTTTATTCTTCCAATACGAAATAACTATCCTCTTAAAGTTCAAAGTGTTAAGCATCATAGAGTACATATTATATAAAATATGAAATTATTCATGTTTATAAAAGTATAAGGGTGATTTCCAGAGGAGACATTTAACAATGACAGCACATTTATATATTTATAGTCATTACAAAAATGGTGTTGCTTAATATAATAACGATAATCCAAAAATTATATCGTAATTACATCACAAGGTAACCCCCTATTAAAATTGTGAAAATTGCTGATTTGAATATGTACCGACCGTCATGTAAAGTACCTCCTACAAATTTGAAAATTTCGGTCATTTATAAATGTGGGCAGATTGTCATTATTATAGAGCTTATAGTAGAAGAGTTCCTTAATCTAATGACGTTAATCCCAAATTGATATTATTACGTAACTAGATAAACCACTATTGAAAATTGTAAAAATTTGCTGAATTGAATATATACTGCTATGTAAATTGCGTCCTTCAAATATGAAAACCTTGGGCAATTGTTTAAAGATTGCACATTCTAGAAGACTTATAGAAGAAGAATTGGAGAAAATAATGGCGTTAATCACAAATTAATATCATAGTTACATCACAGGATAACCCGCTAGCGAAAATTGTGAAAAATTGCTGATTTGAATATATACCGACAATGTAAAGTATGTCCTACAAATGTGAAAATTTCGGACATTTAATAATGACTGCACATTCTTACATACACGACCCTTATAGAAGAAGAGTTGCTTAATATAATGCCGTTCATCCCAAACTTATATCGTAATTACGTTCCAAGATTATCCACTATCGAAAATTGTAAAAAGTTGCTAATTTGAATATATACCGCCATGGAAAGTACGTCTTTTGGATATTTGTAAATCATGGCATATTCTTATATCTATAGCTCTTATAGAAGAAGAGTTTCTTAATGCTATGACGTTATGCTCAAATTGATATCAAAATTACGTTGCTGGAACATTTGCTGATTTGAATATATACCGCTCTTCTTATATCAATAGCTCTTATAGAAAAGAGTTGGTGAATATAATGACGTCACATGTTAACCCTTTATCGAAAATTGTGAAACATTTCTAAGTTGAGTATATACCGCCATGTAAAATATGTCCGACAAATTTGAAAATTTTAGGCATTTGTAAATGACGGCACATTGCCACTTTTAAGGAACTTATAGTAGAAGAGTTGCTTAATATAACGACGTTAATCCCAAATTGATATCTTAATTACGCTGGAGGTGTTCCACGATAATGCATGATATCTACCGCATGGTTAAATGATGCTTTTTGATTGTGCTGTTCATTGATATTGGGTTTAAATGAAGCTTGAATTGAAGTACAGTATCAATCCTTTGTACTTTAATTTGCTTCAATTTTCAAATACGAAATTACTGACCTCTTAAAGTTCATAGTTTTGAGGCATCATTGTGTACATATTACATAAAATATGAAATTATTCACGTAGTATGCAGATCATAAAAGTATAAATGTGGTTTCCAGAGCTGGTAGTTTACTGTCACTCCCAGAATATAGAATCAAGCACAAAACCTACGCGAATACTGTCTCTTCACATAGGTTATGTGCTAGAGAAGCCTTAGAAACCGTATGGTTTTATACATGTATGAAGTCGAATTTCTACTTCTGCTCGACTGTGTTCGGTGGTAGTAAATCCACCCAGCATGAAAATGCGAGCATATCTTCACTGTATCCAAAGTAGCAGCCACCTTCCACGCGTGGCTTCGGCGGTTGGCAGCATATTTAGATGGTTCCTGTCTGCAATATATTACATATTCACTCCAATCTTGATATTTAAATCCTCTAGAGACAATATATAGGTATTTGCCACCCTCGCAAGCTTTCCAGCCGTATGTATGCGAAGGTGCGCTATCGGAATGTAAACGGGAGGAAACCTAATAATACCGTTTAAGAGCCGCGCAACCTTACACAATCTAAGACGTCCTAAGTCTCACCCGCCGTGAAGGTAAAACCACAATGATGGCGGCAGACAAAGCGGAATTAATATTGAAGCACAACGTCTGCATTGATGTGAGAATTGGCATTAAAATCAATATGGATTTGTTTTTGTCTCGTATATTATCAAACAAATATCAGGAAGTAATTAAATTTAATGTGGAAATAATTAGGGCAAACTATTACTAATTACAAAGAGCGTTTTGAGTTTTAGCGGCATATATCTCGGAAACTAACAATTCGATTTTAACTTTTCTTTTTTAAATTGTGTGTTTTGGTTCAGGTTGAGAGATTGGCTATTTTAGTTCTTATAATGTAACCCTTTTAAGTTTTTTTTTTTAATTCAAACCGAATATTGGGTTGTTAAAATTGTCAGGAATAAATATGTGTATTCTATAGTTCAATATATTTACTAATATTTATATTATAAATATATTTGAAAATTGTTAAGTAATATTTTAGTATCTCGCTTTAATCGAACCAATTCCGACGGTACCAAAAGCATAATGACGGAAATTTCCGTCATTACGCGAAAGCGAATTAATGAATTAAATCGGCTTAGGCGCCGCGTGAGTGCAATTCGCGTCTCTTTTTCATAAATGTTATCATAATTATAATAATTTTATTGAAATGAATATTATACCAAAAATAGATTGACTCTTCTTTGTCCGTAATCACTATTTAAAATTTAATGCGTTCATGTCCGACATTGAGATATCAGTGCTAGATTTTGTCCTTCTATCAAGATATGTAGAAGCAAAGAAGAATCAACATATCATATATCAGCATATTCCAAATTACATTATCTATTAAATGGCATGTTCCTTATTATCACATTTTCTGTAGCTGATCCTTTGTATTGGGGGTACATAATTGGAAATATCGATTTCGACAAATATCGATAAATCGTCCATATCGTCCACCTGGGCAGCACAGTCGGTAGTGCTTCTGCTTACCACACAGCCGGACGGGGTTCGAGTCCCCGGGGTGTGGGCACCCATTATTCACAATTACAACTCACAAAAAATCACATTAATCCACACTTATATAAAACGACACAACAAAAAATCAACCACTCTTCAAAAAATCAACAATCGCAAATGTGCGCAACCCACAACACTCAAATTCACATCATACAAAAATCACAATATTAACATGTAATACAAATACATAATAAATATAAATCCAGGCTGAAGGACCAGTATGGCCAGGTCTCAGGACTAAAAATACAATTTTTTTCGTCCATATCGAGTTGCGATTCCGTGTTATATCATTCGATAATTAGAGTGGTAATATATTATGTCAGTTCTATGTGCCAGCCAATTACTCTTTCGATCCTATCAATTTCTACGCGTGAATGTCCTTAGGTGAAGGTACCCATGATTATCGTGATTTCCCCCTTTTTTATTATTTCTATTATTTATTTATTATTATTTTTATTATTTATTTTTATTATTTATTTTTATTATTTATTTTATTTCATCCGGTATCCTAAGGAGATGGCCGTACTTTGATAGTTGTTTTCGGTCTATGGCCTCAGTTACTGCTCATTTTTGTTATTATTGATTCATTAGTAATTTTATTCAGAACGATCTTTTGGCAACACCTTATCAAAATATCATTTTCGTTGTACTTTGTTGGCCATATCTTTGCCTATCGTCGTCTCCTCAGATTTATAAGACATGGGGTTTTCCATAAATATTCTGCACAGTTTTTTTCAGGGATAGTGGAAATATTTTAATTCCAGAGTATGGGAAGGAGTTGTTTTATTTCTCTATTTCCCCCATTTTTTAGTTTGTGACCTGTAGATATTTATATGACTTTACATTTATTATTATGCCATAATCAGTTTGTAAGTTTGTACCCTGTCTTCCTATCATTATATACTTGTCGGCTATTATAACCTGGTAATCGGCGAACAGAAGACTTAAACCCGTAAATCAAGCCTATTACCTTTTTGCCACGTTTACCAAACTTTTGTTACTTTTGTTTTATGTAATCAACAACCTTTTCTACCACATAGTGTATTAATATTTTTCTATTCACTTTTGTGCAGCTATCGATTATACCTTGTTTTATAACATATTTCATTTATCGGTTGTTTTCTTGCAAATCAACACACGTGCTATTTATATCTTGCACATATTTCATAAACTAAACTTATTACAGTGGTTAACATTTATTCTAAATTTGTTCTAATGGATTCATAAATAAATAATTGAGTATTTCTGTCATTTTATTGTTTCTGTATGAAATTATTTCATGATTTCATGAATTATTTCAATGATTTTTCGTTCCTGCATCGAGCCTATTTTCATGGTTTATATTTATTAGCATAAGCTAGAGAATTGAAAATGGAGTCAGTCTTGACTATTCCAGTCGATCATTCTTGTCGACCGAAGCACAGATATTGATAGAGGGACGATTCAGTGGGGTTATATGGTGAGTTTCATAAATATTTTATAACTATAGTAAAGTGAGAACTATGATAATATGATTTGTATGAAAACAACCCATAAATGCATGAAATATGTTATATAACAACAAAACTGATTAGAAAGATATTAATACCATGTTAAAGTACATAAAAAGGAGATTAAATTGACACATGTGGCAAATTGTTCGATTGACGGATAAGGGAGAAAAACCCCTATTGAAGTTCAGATTCAAATTTTTATAAAACAGCTCATTTTAAAAGCAGTATAAAAGAGTTTTATCGTGATGGGATTGAAAAAAGTTTGATACCATGAGAAAATAGAAGAATTGCGGAACATTTTCATGCTTGTTTCATCTTCATAGCTTTATTATTAGTAAGAAAAATCTTGAGCAAAATAACTTCACGAAAATTGCGCGCGCTCGTAGCGAGCGTACCGGTAAATAATTTTGGCCAAAGTTTGGCCACTGTGCGGCGCCGAAGCTTGTTGTTGTTGTTAGAGACCAAGTAGTCACCCATCCAACACGTAGCTATGTCCGACGTTGCTTAACTGCAGTGATCTAACGAGTACCCAGCTCCACGCCGCTAACTTTTGTTAATATAGATTTTAAAAAGCGTTGGAGATAGACAACAGACTTGTCGTAAACTTTTATTCACTCTAAATTTCTCAGGAATTGAAGATCTAAATTGATTGATCTAATTGATACAATTACTGTCTTAGTATTGTTGCTTTCCTGCGTTTATGTACTGTACTCTGCTTCCCTCGTAACATCCCATAGTTTGTTGATGGTTTCTTTGTTAACTTTATCATACGCCTTTTCGAGGTCTACGAAGGCCAACTACAGTTCTTTTCTGACTCCGGCTTGTTTACCCCCCAACTTTTAATGCAGCATATGGTATCAACGCACGATCTCCCAACACGAAACCTTCTTTGCTGTTTTTCATTTTCGAGATTTTCTACAGCGAACTTCCATTCTTCGGAAAGATCCTCTCCCTGAAAACATTTATTAAACTGTGCCTAATGAAATCTATAGGTATCTGTCCCGGTCTTGGCGCTATGTTATTTTTCATGACTTTCACTGCCTCATGTACTCTTATCGACGATGCAGACATTATTAGACTCAACTTCAGTGATCTATAATATCGCTCCAAAGTAATTCGTCGAAGAAAATCTTACTGAACATTGTGGCAAATTTTAATCTAACTCGAATGGTGCATGATTTATAAAGCTATGATTACGGAAAATATGAAAATAATTGACAACTTTAAAACTAGTCATTTTCGAAAATCTAGATTTATTTTCACATTAAGTTTCTCAATAATTCCACTCTTTTTGGTCTGGATAGTATATCCTAAATCATATTACGTTTAATTGAGAATCAATTACTGCATGAATGATAACTCTACGATTTGTATATTAGACATTATTATAGAGCAGAGTTTGAATTACATATTCCAGTGCTCCCAATTGACCATCACATTGTTATGTTGGACTTTGGCCATTTTAAATGAAAGAAGAGAAATTTGCAATATCTATTTATTGGCGAGTCTTAAGAAACCATAAACTTTATGACACCTTCTCGATGCGTTATTAGATTATAAAAGGGCTTAGTGCCGTCATGGTAGACATAAATATGTAAAGTACGCGTTAAGCCCGGATCTTAATTTACAACAGGGAACAAAGGGCTGCCGCAACAGCGCACCTGATTTCCAACTTTTGTTATCAAAATACCAACGGAGGAAGGATATTTCCGTTTTGTCTTGTTACTACCTGAATTTCTTAAATTACAAGGTTTAGAAATGTCCTAATAAATTTTAGTGTTGACGTAAATCATTCCACATTTTTCATGATTATAAGGAGTACTTTCATTAGAAATATTTTCTTTTACCTACTGAAAAAATGATGTTTTAATCAAGAGATAATATAACAAGACACGCTTATCTCTTGTTAAGGTGATTTTTCACCTTCTTAGAATTTATACATACTGAAACTTACAGCCTGAAAAATATTTTCCTTATTTTGAAAAGAATTTTTAAAACTAGAAATTGGAGTAGTATAGAAAAAGCTTTGCATAGCACAAAATACTGTCGATAAAATGATTGTATAATATTCATAGAACTGTTCAACCTTTTTTTTTTAAGAAACAGAGTTGAAATAAAATGCTTTGAAAGTCCTTGAATGGAGTGATATTTTTCAAACGAGCGTATATAACATGTGGCCTTAGTTCACATACGTTTTCGCCAATGTTCGTCGTATTCAAATGAAGCGCCAAGAACGCATTCACAGCTCATTCAAATAAAATGTCCTCACTTTTTCATAACACTAAAATGAAATGAAATAGCGGGAAAGGAAACAACGAAGGTGATAAATTCGTCGTAATATTTCCTAAGGCATTTTATGATGCTCTAAAATTATTAATGTTTTAATTACTTCAAGTATTTCATAATATTTCATGTTTTATTGCTCGGGTAGGAGAAGGCTTCACTTGGTATTCACCAAATTGAATTTCGCAAAATATTTAAATGACAGTGTAACGTGGAGATTTAATGCCCTTAACTCCAATTTGATTTTGTTTTGGGTCTTCCCATTATTGGTCCTTGGGACTTCTTGGTACCCGCAAATGAGTTATTGCGTAATACGGGGGATTGGTATCTTCATCTGAAGCCCGCTCGCCGCACGGACATTGAATACATATATCCCCCTTATTCGAAGGAATGAATCACCCTTTATGTGATAGAGGAACTGCAGAGAATGGAAAAGACGTCCACAAACTATGCACTACTGTTGCCGTTTAGCTAACAACGGTCCGCATGCATTCTGGCAGTTTCATCCCTTCAGATGTATTCGGGGTTTCGGGGGTCTGGCATATTAATAACACCGTTATTATGAGGCATCAGCTGGATTAATAATTTCGCAATAACTTGTGCTTTGTTGGCGCCGCGCAAATAAATCTCAGAGCTATGGCAGATGTCAGTTATGATTAAATTAAATTGTAAAATACACGTAGATTATTGGCGCGACTAATGTGTAAAACGTATTATCGCAATTATGGCGATACACCAGTTTTAATAAATTGCGCGAGGGGAGATTATTCATAATTAGTTTTACATAATTTGAGGTGACACATCCGTATGGCATATTTTATCCTCTCCCAGAGTCTGGAATTTCATTAGTGCATTTGATGTTTCTCATATTTTATCTGATAAATCAGCGGTTTAATGCAATAACGTTGTAATATAACACAATTTTTGAACGTACCAAAATGTGCAGAGCACTTTATTGCATCGTTGTGCAGGCAGTTATGGAGAAATGTGGTTAAAATGAATTTAATTCAATTGTGAGTGCATAACCAACGCCGACGCCCGGATATTACGTTCCCATCTTCCCAAATTCCATCTCAATCAGGACAATCAGGACAGGTCATTTTTGACAGCCATTTTGCAAAGTCCAGATGAATGTTGTTTAATTTCCTGCTGCGTACCATTGACCGATATAATCATCGTATTTCACTTTGTTCCTTGCTTCTTGTCCTCTATTTTGCAATTCTATAGGTTGCTGGGAGTAGTTTTGTAAGAATGCTTTATGTTCGAGTGCCAACTACGTAATTACATCCGGTATGTATCTTTGTAATCTTCGTAACCGAGTTTGACATGTGCCTTCTTCATTGCTTCGGTTTTTGTTAGCAATTTTCGAAATACACGGTATTGGCTGTACGTAGTACTGGTGGAGGCGCCGGGTAAATAGCGACAAGGCCATAGAGAAACCTTTCCTCTCTACGCTCAAACATTGTACGCACGTACGAACACAGTATTAAGCAATGCTTGAGTGGAATGGAGATAAACATACTGGGAAAGAACAATTTTCTCGTTGGGACATACGTCCCCTTGGTTTATATTTTTATACACGTTGTTCCGGAAAAGTAATTCACAAAAACCAAGTTAATATTTAACTATCTAACATTTAGATAAATAAAAATATATTTTCCTTGGGT
>WSZQ02144131.1:84015-97861 GCA_019419845.2 Weissflogia rhopalogaster
TTAATTGAATTTGGTATCGAAATATGTATTATCTACTTATTTAACCTTTTCTCCTATCAGAACCGACTCGACCATTCATTTTTTGAGATTAGCATATTTCTTTCTGAATTTGAAATATTTTTTGTTTGAACACCTTGAGGCACCCTCTCCAAGTTTAGGAGACAAGGTCCTCTTAGGAAATGAAACATTGAAAATTGCGATATTTAATAAATAACATATGCTAAGGTAACGGGGTACACTCGTTATATATTTTTTATTCTTGTGAAAATTTCTAAAAAAAATCTTTTGTGTGATTTTCTACTAACATCACAGCGGTATTATTTCTCCGATATTGGTTCATCTGAGGTTTCCCACTATATTCTCTCCGGGATGTTGACCGTCTATAGATTATTACCTTGGATATGAAATCCTTGTATAAACGGTTTAATGTTTTGATTGCGAAGAATTAAAAAGACGTCTAATTTTCACTGTTATAACAAAAAGACAGGAACTTTTAAGTTTGGATTTACGATTTTCCTGTCCAATTAAAATTGCAGTAATTGTAGAAATAATACTGCAAAATATATTTACATTCCAACTGCGAAACCAAAGAAAATATAATAAAAAGCTTTCCCATGTCCAATTCGAATAAAATATAATCAAAGAACAGCGCTGAGGGTAAGAAAATTACAACGTAATTTCTTTGATTGAAGTCTACATCAGTTTTCCATTCCTTTGGTCGAAGTCATGCCTATTCTTCATCACTTTTACTTCGTCGTGTTCCTCGCTCTCAAGATTATTACTTTATTATTTGGTAAAATACAAGATGTCACTCAATTCAACCCTCGTGACATCAAAATTGCAATCATCGCCTTTGCGATGTCCCACCTGTATAGCTGTGTAGCTTGGGATTTCATAGAAAGAATAAAAAGAAATGCACACTACAAAATAGTTATCAGTATTTCTCCTTTGATACGTCGGCTGATGGGGCGATATCAAACGATTTATCACTTCATGGGGCGTGCGAATGAAACTCTCGAGGCATTCTTCGATTAGCGAGTGATTAATGATGAATCTATAGACAGTTTTACGAGGACACGACACTTTGTCGATGTTAGGAAAAAACAGATTCTTTGGCGAAAATGTTTTGTGTTCGTCGACAAGAAATACTGAGATAACTAGTCAAGATCACATTTTTGTTGGTCTAAAATGTTAAAAGTTTAGAGGCGAAATAATTCTTGGAAGATTTAAGAAGACAAAATTGAATTATAACAAGCTCTAGTAGACTATAAGTAAAGAAATATCAAATTAAAATGTAACAAAACAGAAAATTCAGTTTTTATGATTAATGATGAATCTGTAAACATCTTTACGAGTACGTGTTACTTTGTAAACACAAAGAAAAATGTTTTTTTTACCTCAAAGTCTGCACAGTCTCCAAGAGACAATCACATATTTTAGTAAATTGTTTAAAGCTTGGATGTTTGCTGCTCATTTCAAGAACGACAGGAATCTTATTATCGTATTTTCAGGCTGAGGAATTGAATTCAATCGTGGGAAACGCTTTTCGCATGGCCTATGCAGCACAGCTGCAGAAGCAGCCGACTTTTCATGATGTAATTGCATCGCAACTCGATCAAACGCACACATCGGACAAAGTACTCTGGGTAAGCATGTCCTTTTCATTCCGCCGTCTGCATAATTATCCAGAAATTTCACGCGCAGATTGTATTCATTTATTTGTATTTACTTTTTTGCTTGCTGGCCTGCAGACGAAGGAATTGTCGAACGCTCTGAAAAAGGAAAAAGACAAGCACAACGATCAATCAGACCAAATGGACATTCAATTGAACAACACGGATTCGGTCGGTGGCGGCGGCGGCGGCCTGCGGCTGGCACCACCCAGCTCCATCCCCGGCCTGAAGCCGACGCACAAGTACAACGTGCTCAGTCCGGCTGAAAAGAATGCCTCCGAGCTGAGCACGCCCAGCAGTGATGAGAGCAATTCGCCGACCGAGATGAACTCGTACAAACGCATCGCCGAGAAGCCGCCACTGATCAAGCGGCTCGCGATGGGATTCACCAACAACCATCATCAAGAGGACGACGATAGTTGCCCATTGGTGAACAACGACAACTCGTTGAATAGCACGCCGGATAGTCCTACAAACCGGCCATTGTCCGGCGGCTACGTGAATGAGGCGGTGACAGCAGTAGAACGAAGTAAATTGGAGTGCATCAAAACTGACGCGCAAACCAATGCCAATGTGAACACTTGTAATCTGCAAAACTCGGCGGTGCAGATTAACAACCTCGATGATTTTAAGAAGCGCATTTCACAAATAAGCTCGAGTTCAACAAGTTCCTGTGCACCTATGAATGGTGGGGGAGATGGTCTCACGTCATCACCTCCACCTCTACCTGAACGTACTGATTCCCTTAACGACAAAGAGGAGGATGAACTTCGAGGGGCACCTTGGTTCCAAGCAGGCATCCCACGAGAAATAGCGTTAGAGATCCTTGGACAAGAACCCGTCGGGGCATTCATGGTACGGGAAAGTACCAGTAAAATCGGATGCTTTGCACTGTCTCTACGTGTCCCTCGATCCTTCCAGCCTAGTGGAATCGCCCACTATCTCATTATTCGGACGTCCAAAGGCTTTCGAATTAAGGTACGTTCCTCCCACATGCTATCACAACTTTATTATAACTTGAACTTTGTTACAGGGTTTCATGAAAGAGTTTGAAACGTTAACTTCGCTCATAATCCATCATTCCGTGATGCCGGAACTCTTGCCCTGTCCACTATCTCTCAGCCGATACAACCCCAGCTTCGTACGATCAGATACGAAGCGGGATTTTGCCGATGTGGACATCGACCCCGACTACAACACGCTGGCTGATTTCCGAAAGATGATGGCAGACCTCAATGTCTAGACACGGCACCACTCTCTGCCTCGTCATTAATGTCATGTGCCCCATTAATGTCAACCATCCCTAGTGCAAAACCAGCTTAATCTGAATGTTCCAATGTTCCAAACACAAGTCTGGTGTTTCTTCAAGGGTGGTGGATCGACGGAAGTGGGTGGACATATTTACAGACACTTTTGTGTGTACCTTGTGATACCTTCTACTTATAAACATAAATATGCTAAATTATACACTACGGAATGATGGAATTTATAGATACACTGAAAGCGAACTAATCAAACATGTTACGATGATGCGATGAAGAAACTTAAAACGTTGATTAACATTGAGATGTATTCCTCCCGATATAGTTGTTGTACCAACACCTAATCATGTGTGAAGAGAAATTTCTTTACCCCCAAAGTGTGTAAAAGTTTATTACTACTATTATGATATATTATCCAATCTATAAGTGATTGTTTGGACCAATGAGATTCGTTGATATTTTCAATGAGATTTGTTTTTAAGTTACGTATCGGAAACATATTAGAAAGAAAAAAGCCTAGTCTCGTGTAAGTGTTATTGTACATTTGAAAAGTTAAAGTTGTAATGCTAATAATGATATTGAAGACAGACAATTACCTGTCAAAGTGTGAAATTTATACTTAGCTATAATTTTAAGGCGACGAACTCGAATTGTGACAAGCGTTAGTAGTGTTTTATAACAAATTCGTAGGCAATTCCAAATCAAATTATGGAAAATTAACGAACGTACAATTAGATCTTGGTACTAAGAAAGCCACCAGTGGCAGAAATGTATATAATTTATTTCATTTCTACGATTTCAACACAGTGAATCCACAGAGGCAAAACGCTTAAATTTATATAATTTGTATATTTAAAAAACAATGATTGTTAATATTTATTTGTTGCTAATGTTATTATGGAGCTTGATAATGATGTAACCAGCATTTGCTAATATTTGAAAATAATTGGCTAGCATTCTGAGTTTACTAGTCAGAGTATTTTCTTCCTATTCAAATTGATTTCTAGACGTGACAGTGTTAAATATCATCTGAAGTAAAATATTGTACAATTTCTTGCCTCAAAAATAAACAAATAGTCTGATGACGAGTTTAAGGAAATAAATAAATGTTTTTGATGTTATTAAACAAACACAACATATTTTGCAACTTAAAATTAGCATTTTACAAAGAATAATGCCTATATTTTATGTTAAAACTAAGCTTCTAAACAGAGTATTTGCATAAACTGATTTCTAGATGTGACGATGTTGAATATCATTCGAAGCAAAATATTGTACAATTTTTTGCCCCAAAAATAGACCAATGTTTGCAATGTGCTTAATAGAATTCACAACCATTTCCATTTATGTACTAATTATCAGATGAAATGTTATCGGGACAGTATACATGTCATGGATGTTATTGAACAAAAATCCCAAGACCCAAAGTTATTTCACAGCATATTCTTATTGTTAGTGAATTGCAAGAGAATGCCTGTCAACAGCTTGTATTTAAAACCAACTGCATGTTTAACATTAATTTATTTAATTAATTTGTAAATCCATAGTAATGAAACATGATTATTTAAACCCACATGTGCCTAATCTTTAATTGTATATAATTCTATTTCAGAGACCTTCAACGTTTTATTCAAGTCATTGATAATTCTAGTTAGTAATTAGACCTAAATATTTAATCACGATAATAATTAATACGTAATGTCAATGTGGTTTAGATCAAATAGATTAAAAACTATTTTGACGGGTGTATTTTCAAAGTTCATTTTTTAGTTTAGTCAAGTTTTATTTGTTAGACGGTTGGGTGTCAGCTAACAGCATTGATATGATCCTATCAAATGTCCAGAACTGATACCTGTCCATTAAATTCCAAAATAGATATAATGTTATTTGTATATTAAGTGTGCGCCATTGCAATACTTTACTTTGATATCTCCACCACCCCATTTTTCGGCATTTTGATTAGCGTCAGGACATAGCATTCCTGGTAAATATAGTTCCATAACAATTTAAACTATTTCTTTTACGACCTATACCGAAAACAGACCAAAAAACATAGTACACCAATCGCCAAAGCCTCTCTTTACATATGGATCTCTTTATGCCGCATACTGGCCAAAAACTTTTGATAACAATACATTCGATCTCGTAGCGAGCGATGGCGTGCGCACTTTTTGCAATTTTCGAGGAGTTCTTTTGCTCCAGATTTTTTATATTAAATATGTAGCTATGAACATAAAATAAACATCAAAATACTACCCAATGCTTCTACTTCCTCATGGTATCAAAGAGTATGCCTGTTGATTTGTATGAAAACATCTTAAAAATGCATGAAATATGTTATACATCAAAGTATAATCGACAGCGGCACAAAACCGTTTATAAAAATATTAATACCATGTTGAAGTACATAAATTGATATATGTGGCATATTGTTCGATTGATGAATAAGGGTAAAAACCCTATTGAATTTCAGATTCAAATATTCACAAAACAGTATAAAGAAGTTTTATCATAAAGGGATTGAAATAAGTTTGATACCATGAGAAAGTAGAAGAATTGGGGATTATTTTGATGTTTTTTCATCGGTATAGCTTCATATTTAATATGAAAAATCGTAAGCAAAAAATTCTTCGAAAATTGTATTCGGCCACTTTACGTCGTGCGATTTTGCTTCTTTAGATACGGTACCGTGCATAAAGATATTTCATTTTATTGATATTTTATATACGGAAGTGTACACATATGAACGGCACCGCCCAGACAACATTAATTTTAAAGTTGGTCTTGGAGTTAGGAAAAGTATATATAGTACGTTACTCGATCGCAAACAGCATATTACGCACTCACCAAGTGCTGCTTAACTTCTATGGGTGCATAATATACAGTTTACTGTTCTTGTTAGTTAATATACTAATACACGAACAAGTTAGCTTTCACTCCATATGATCGGGTCACAGCGTACGCAAGTTAGAATATATGTTAGTTTTCCTGAGAGTTCCAAGGTCATCCCACATCACTTATCCTTGCAACCTTACAAGGACCTGGAAAATGTGTACCGCTAGATATTATTTATAGTTCATTCGGAAATTGAATCTGGGACTTTTGCGGTAGGACGGTACCAGAAAATATTAGCAGTACTGTCCAACGAATGGACAGAATATCGAACTTTTAATAACACAGAGTGGTGCATTAATTGTAATATTATTATAGACAACCATATCCCGCCACCCCGACACCGCTCTCTCCCAACCACCAACTCATCCCATTTCACTGGCATTTTACATCTTCCGCTCATACCTCATTCGTTCCTAACCAGTAATCGCACGCAACATGTCCTCTTTCACACAATACACACTTCCCCCCGATATGCTTCCCCCACCCAACTCTATTATTTCACGCCAATCCAGCCTGCTACCCAGGGGTTGTTTGAGCTGCCTCAAATTTTTTCTTGCCTCTTCTGCATTTCGACCCATTGACCCCAAATTTAGCATAGATCTCTCATCCGATCTCATACCTGCGTCTCCTCTGGCTTCTCCGTGCACGCCCACCTCCGCTTACACCCCACATCCACATACTTTTCATCTTTCCATTGTCCTCAATTCTTATCAGACTCACCTCATAATTTGGCATAGACTTTTCCAGCTTCAGGAACCAGATTTTCTCTATTTCTGGGATTTCTTATTTGTATACCCCGTTTTTTTGTAGGGTTAAGGATATGTCTCGAGCGTACAACGATCATCAGACATAATATTAAGAATAAGAGCCTTAGGCGATTAATGAACCTGACGACCTATATCATCAGATGGTTTTTGCAAAAAAGGTCCTAAACTCTTCAATGTCCAGCATCCTCCTTACATCTTTTTTTCATCTTCCACAGAAAGGAATCTAGAATGAATCCAGTGAATGGTATCAGAGACTCTGTTCAATATAGACATATGTCTGAGAACCTCATGTTAAGATGAAACGATAGCTCATTATGTAATAAAAATAATTAGTGAAATCTAGGAAAAAATTAGGGAACACTTCCTCCTTCGATAGGATGTTGGACAGTCTAAAATATACCAGATTTGAATAATAATTCAAGTTAAAATTTGCCATCCAGGAGGAAAACCAAAGACCCCCATCGAATGTTATCATATTTAATTCTAATTCAATGACATACATAAATAAGTATGGTCAAACATGAGGAATAACACTTTTGGTTCGCATTTTTTGATAAGAAATATGTCTGTAGCTACTTATATAATTATCAACTAATAGATTTACTTCTTCTGTTCGTGCTTAATATGTACTACACTACATAACATACTAATAGAATACGACTGTATGTAGTGATCTTGCCGAATAGCAATTCTCGTTTATCCTTTGTAGATAGTTATTACTACTCCCATTCAGGTTAGCTTTCACTCCATATGCTCGGGTCATACCGTACGAAAATTAGCATAAATGTTAGTTTTCCGGGGAGTTCCAAGTTCAACACCCGCTCCTCGTCCTTTCAAGGTCTTGGAAAAATGTGGAGAGCCTGAATTTATTTCGAGTCCATCCGAAAATCGATCCTGGGACACTACAAATGAAATAGAAAATGTTGGCAGTATGCGAGCAATGAAACGAATAGCCAAAATGTCGAACTTTTAATAACACGTTCTGATGCATTAATTGTAATAGAAAACACTTTTAAATTTGAATGTGTTCTTGTCGTTCATGGGCTAAGTATTCGGTCTTCAGGTTCAGAATAAAACAAATTTGTCCTAGGCTAAGTTATATAAGGGCGATTAGGGAGAAGTCTCTTACGAACTGCTCCATCTGCCTATTAGAATGAAAGTCATAGGTGATTAATGAACGTGACGACGGATAACATCGGCTGTCAGACGCCGATGATATGGCTTTGATGTTCTAACAAACTTCTTGATGTTTTGCACGAGCAGGTTAGGTATTCAGGGGCTGCGGTAATTACTGATCCTTTTCCCCATCTTCCACAGATGGGTGGGTACCGGGTGTGAATCTAGTGAATTGTTTTAGCCTCTGTACAATATAGACATATACCTGAGAACCTCATGTTAAGATGAATTGCGAATCGTCAGCTCATTTTCTAATTAAACAAATTAGGAAAACCTTCATTACCCCTGTCCATGTTAAAATAATCCACATATGTTCGCAAGAGCTACCTCGTTCGATGATATGCTGGATAGATCAACATATATCAGATTTGAACAATAACGCAAGTTAGAATTTAACACCCAGGAGGAGAATCAAAAACCCCCTTGGAGTGTTAACATATTTAATTCTAATTCCATGATATACATGAGTAAATATAGTTCCACATAAGGAATATCACCTTATCAAAATTTGCGATTTTGATAAGAAATGTGCCTGAAACCACCCAAAGAAATATATAATTATCAACTAATAGATTTCCATATCGCCTGACCTTTCTTTAATGGTAAATAAATTCCTAACTGCCCATGGAGAATACAATTTCTTGAACATTATTCCATATCTATTTCAATTAGTTACACAATTCGCATTTAAATACCGACCTTACAATGACTTTATACAAAGATACTAATAGTCCAAATATTTCATTCCCCATATTTGAAAGATATTAATAAATAATAATTAGTAATAATTATGCTAATATCTATTTACCAGCTAACGATAAGACAATGATTTCGTCAATCCTTTTGTGTTCAAGACAAACCATTACTTATTTTGACAACGCTTACTTAATAGTTTGTCCCATCATTAAAATATCATTTAATGATAGCCTCGTAATAATAGTACCTTATTTTCTACTCAATAAAATTTACCTCCCACCGTAATACATCGAAACTATTTGTGTATAGATGTATATATTGCAAACACGATAGTCACGGAACGTATTCTGTCGTGGTGATTAGTTGTTCCAAACTCGTGCAAACATGGAAACAGTGAATCTAGCTCCGTTGGTACAAAAGGTCTCTTGTTGTGAGCACATCATCCAACCGGAAATCAAATACAAGTACGCGAACGAAAAAGGTGACGGTTATCTTGGCGTGATTAAAGCGATCGAATTGTGTGGAAAGAATAAAAGTTTAGAGGTGATCGTCAAGTATGCGGCCGATAGTGAGAATCTCCGGAAGCAGGCACCGATTCGCGAGGCCTTCCTTACGGAAATGTGGTTTTATGAGAAAATTGCCCAGGCACAATTACGGTTCCAGATAGAACATAACGTGAAGAATCCGTTTATCAATTATGCGAAGTGCTATGGCACTCAGAAGGATCTGAAAAAGGAAGTGCTTCTGTTTGAGAATTTAAAGCAATATGGATATGGAATGTGGGACCGGACGAAGCCAATGAATCATGAACATTTGAAGTTTGTCTTCCAGGAATACGGCCGCTTTCATGCAACCAATTTCGCTATAAAGAAACTGAATCCTGTGTTGTATAAAGAGTTGACCTCTAAGTTGGTGGACATGATGGGGTTGTTCGTGAAAACGGAAGGTTTTGGTGGATTACTAGATAAAATATCCGGAAAAGTTAGTACCTACTTTGACCCAATCAAGGATAGGAAATATTTCGAGGTCATGTCGACTTTTAATGCGAATACCAAGGAGAAAATGTTAGCTACCGCTAATCTTGATGACTATTGCGTGATCCTACATGGTGATTGCTGGTGTAATAACATGATGTTTAAGTATAAGGTGAGTGCGCGTTTACTACCTCTGTAAAAATAATTAAAATACATAATAACATTAGTAGGACTAATATGTAATAATTCTTCACAGGACCCAAAAGATACAACTAAACCTGATTCAATTCAACTCATCGACTTCCAACTGTGCAAAGAAGGTTCCCCTGTGTTAGATCTGTCCTATTTCTTCTATGTGTGTTCCGACAAATCAAACTTCCCTCGACTAGATGAATATTTAAAGTGCTATCATCAAAGTCTAACTGGGCATCTAGCTGAATTTGGCCTGGATTCTAGTGTGGTTTTCTCATTCAGTAAGCTGAAGGAACATTGGACGAGATACAGTAAGTTTGGTTACTTCATGGCGATTTTCCTAATTAAAATTATGATTAGCGGGGCCGACGAAGTACCAGACCTTGCGGATGTTGCCAATTCAGGGAACGAAGAAAACGCTTTAAGTAGTTTTAATTTCGAATGTCGGGATGAACATGTGTATCAGCAACGAATTCGGGATTTGGTTTACCATCTTATCGATAATGGTTATGTGTGTTAACATTGTATTGTTTTATGTAGAAAATTTTGTTTGGTTTTGTGGTTTATATTCAGATTGACTTGTAAAATGATAAAACGTAAGGAGTAAATCTGAAGAATTGAGAAGGTTTAATAAATATTACATTATGAATTATTGGATTGTATTATTTGATCGAAAAGAAATGCAATTAGCTAAGTAATTAAATTATTAGTTTGCAGAATGTATAAACAATGAAAGCATTTTAGCAAAGACAAGATCAATTTGTAGATACGATAGTTAAGTAGGAGATATGTCTGTGCATTTCCAGACACAAAGAGTGTCATCGACATTTTTGTGATAGGAAAGATGGTTCCCGGAATAGGGATGAGTAGGTGTTAGACCATCTGTTTCAAACGCTCTTTAATCAGGGGGATATGGGGTAATCCATAAGAAGGCCGGAGGTTTGTTTGTAAAAAATAATGCAAGAAACATTCTTATTGAAAACCACACAAATACACGTTATATTTATACGACAAGTCTTACAATATTGCACTTAGAAAGAAGGCAGATTATACTCTAAAACGGTAGGTACAAAATCCCTTTGCACAAGAATGCAATATACAAAAGCCAACTGCAGATCATAAGAGCAGTTCACATTTAGTCGTCAGCTACCTTCTCTCTCCCCAGTGTAAGTCTCCAAGTAAGCCAGTCGATATGTTAAGAATTTATTTGAGAGTCTTTAAATAGTTTCTTATTTGAATAAATTGAACTAGGACATCGTGATGCAAATGTGGGATGGGAGTGCCTGGAAAGAGATCAAGTGTGGTTACTAAAGTATCTAACGAGGTAAGAGCATATATCCATACGCCATTTTACAACCAATAGACTACAAAAAACATAACCCATAACAATAAGACAAAATAAAATAAATTACAATATCTAGACTCACAATATGACCTACTCAAAAACTAAATAGTCCAACCGGAATCAAACAACATTACCCCGTCTCCCCATTCCCATCCTCACAATGGTCGCCACTCTCTCCCCTTCCTCAGATAACAATTTCACCGCAGTCTTCTTCCATTCTCAACAGTCGCACATTTATTCCGTACATCCCTTGATCACATGTTCCCATCTATAATCCACACCTCTTATATTCTTTATTTATCAATTCTTTCCTACCCTTCCCTTCTGATCCACACCTCGCTCATGCCATACATTCTTTCTCGGCTTTACTTACTCATCGTGTTCCCAAAATAAGATGGACCCATTTAAAGTCGGGGTAATACGAACTGCTATTTATTGTTCCACCAATTTCCTGTCCTTCAGATATTTCTCTACCAGCTCGTACTCCATTCTTCTATACTCTCTTCACTAATTTTTCGCTCTTCTAACACACCATACCCACACACACTTAACCCATCTATCAACCGTTATTCGTGCCACCTGACTCTCATATCTAACCACTCTCGCCACTGACTCCGATTGAAAACTGATTCCTGAAGCACGATGTACCCTAGTGTGGATCTTTCCAATCTCAACAAACCCTTCAAGAACCAGGTTTGTTCCATTTCTAATGTTTTTCATTCAAACAAACCCCATACTTTTGTACCATGCATTAACATAGGTTTCATACATATCTTCGAAAGTTGTATTGCTACTTCCCAGTTGTTACCTCGCACACTCTTAACCCCATACCCCATACACCCCATCTACTCTTAATCACTCTCAATGTACACCAGGCTTTCGATGATAGACGCTAAACATGTTCCTTCAATACTCCTGAAGAGCTAATGTGAAACCCTAAATATTTATACACATTCACCCTGTCAATTTCTGTCCCGTGCCGATCAACTCAAACATTTTAGCATTGAAGTGTGAAATATTTAAAATATCATTATCAGAGTCATAATATGTTATCTTAAATTCAATTCAAGATAAAAGGAAGATAACAGTCTTCCTCAAACATTTCATTCTAAATAAAATTCATTCTATTCTTGACTTTACTTTTAAGTACAAGCATCTCGTATTCAATATTCACAAACCTAGTTAGAAATCATTTTGAATAAAGTATTCTTGAGTTGATAATCGTTAATTCCGTTGTTGTGAAATAAAGTCATTATTTTTCAACATCAAACCTCAACTGCGTTTTTTCAACTAAGAAACATAACTGGCGCTGCGGACAGGAGTCTCAAGCGATTATCTTATCGTTGGTTTTTAAACCTCCATTGAGAATCCGACACCAACCAACAACTTGAAGACAGCATCCCGACATTTTGACGACATTCGAGGTGAACAACTTATCAGCACATGGTCCTGCTTCGATCCGACATCTTTACGGACAACGAGTACAAGACAACGTGGTCGCTTCATCCCGATATCAGTCAACTTCACGGACAACGAAAGCATCCTCTCTGCTGCCAACTTCCAAGTTTTGGTCTTCTTCTGCGTACCTCCAAACCTTTGAACCATTCTCCTTCTTACTTGTTTTATGCTGTGGGGTACGGTGTGCCGTTGATTGCGAGTAATGATGCAAGGTAAAGAAAAATATAAAGACCTCGAGGTTGCATTAAAGAAAGAGCGATAGTATAAGTAGTATGGAGAAAGAGCGCAAGGGTCGAAGAGAAGATATATACCTGCGCTTGGAAATTATGCAAAGATTGGAAACAGATGTGTAGGTTTGAAAGATGTGCAGAGTTGAAATTGAGAGAAGAGATAGTGGAAAAAAAACCTTGAAGAAATACAATATCTAATATAAGTTAATGTGTGGTCTGGACCGCCACAATGCAAACGTCTGATCGAATTCATGAGCGTTATTCGTGATAGATCTCCATTAAGAAGAGAATTAGATATAAGATAATTAGTTTTAGATTCGATAGATTTAAGTTTAGAATTAGAGCAAACCAATATGGCACAACACGTGTTTTCTGAAATTAGCCTCGCGAAAGAAATGATACCGGAATACAATGGCGGTAGCTAAAATTTATCTTATTACATTTTACAGTGCGAAAAATTTATGCGCACTTATCGCGATGATACTAGAGGTCAGGAACATTGTAGTCGAAATACATTACTACTTAAGATATGCTGTTCTCGTTTAACAGGTGCCGCACAAGACACATACGTAATTAGTAATTGCAAAAATTGGAATGATATAAAACAGGCACTCATTAACAGATTTGGTGATGCTCGGAATGAATTGCTGTTGATAGACGACTTAATTATGTAACGGTAGGTTTATGCCGTCTCCACCAAATGTCACGGCAGGTTTATGGCGTCTCCACTAAATGTGGCATACCGTATGAGCGGCGTCTCCACCAAATGTAACGAAAGGTGCCCCCATCAAATGTAACGTTATGGAGTTGGCACTCTACTAACTGTCGCGTACCGGATGCGCTTTCTCACACGGGGATTTCCTTTATGGGGTTTACTCACTTGGCTTTTTGCTATTCTCACTCGACATGCTACCGCGTTGTACCGGGGATACTTTCAAATGGTACTTACCATTTATCGATGGACATCTCTGGACCGTGCGAGGACGATTCAGAGATCATTGATGATTCCTCTGCTCGCTGACTGGATAAGGCTGTTCAAACTAAACAGGTACCTTCTCATGCTGGTACTTTACTCGTGCTGGCTAGCTAGACTGTGGGGTGCAAGACTATGGGGATGGCTTCAAGGTGATGAATACTCACATAACACACGAATAGTTTTAACATAACAATATATTGAT
>WSZQ02144132.1:1867-21632 GCA_019419845.2 Weissflogia rhopalogaster
TTGGCTTAGGAATACCATCCCTCTACTAGTGTACTGTTTTAATATGAAAATATCAAGACCTAAATGCTTTTAATATTCAGATTGTGGCAGATTTTGACGTTGCTGTTTGAAGTTCCTTTACTCATAGGCGATATTCTACAAAATGCCCCTATCAAAGATTTTTGTTCTTGCAAAATAATTATTGCTTTGTTTTACGGAAAGGTACTGATATACTGTGGATGGTATCGATACGATTATTCAGTTCTTTCTGATATTATATGCTATGTACACAGCAAACTCTGAAATATTTTTCCAAATTATTTGGTATCGTATGATCTTGTCAACAAAATTGCGGAAAATTAAAAAGGGATTCAACTATTGATGATCCTTGACTCCTTTTCAGATAACGAAAAAATCTACCGCCTAAGAACGTTAAAGGTAATAACCTAGAACTTCTTTATTATTAAGCAGAACAATAAACCTAATCAGGTCGCAGTTTCAGAGAGGGTAGTCTATTACCTATCGTAGAAAAAATCTGCAGAACACAAATTTGTCTCCAAGACAATAAACCATTAAAATATCACTCCAATCTGTTCAGGGCTTTAGGATTAATTTTTGGGCAGGTTAGGATATTGCATGTTAATAAAGTGTATCAATGTAGATTAGTTGGAATTGACTTCACTTAGAAACTGTAAAAATGACCCAGTTTTCCAAACAGCATAAAACAGATGGCAAACATCAAAAACTAGGATAAACACTTTTATGACTACTTCAACTAATTAAAAATCAAATACGCAAAAACAGGTCTTATTTTTAAGAATATAATAACAGAAAGGAACATGTTCATTAAAATATGTAGTTTTTTAAGAAAACATATTTATTATTAAATCGTTCACCAATAAATCAGTCAGTTACTTCTCGCTACGTATGTAATAAAAATAGTTATTACCCCACATTCTAGTGGATAAATTTAATTCGCACCCACGAATTTCGTTCCCAAAAATAGCAACACTTTAATATCACAGCTTAAAATATTCTTGACGCGTTTCATTCATAATATCAACATTTACTAGTTGATGCTCCTTCATTAATATGATTATATGAGGAAGATTGAGACTGTTGCGCATTTTGTTGATGTACATTTTCATTAATTTTATCTGTATACTTTAGGGTTTCATTCTTAACCTTTGCAGGATCAATAAAAAAATTATTATTTACAACATAACGTACGCATTGCAAGATTACATTACGTTCATGCCTGATTTCTTTATCAAGTAATTTTTGGAGAAGCGTAGGTCTTTGAGGTGGTCTAGTTTTTTCAGGAGGTGTTGGTTTTTTTCTAGGTCTATTTGATTTAGGTGGGATTGGCATATCGTCTGAAGTTGCTGTCACAGGAATAGCTCTCTTTCTATCGATTAATCTAAGTTCTGTGGCTTTATCAGGTAAATCGACAGGTATCTTTTTAATCGGTTCTTCAATGACTTCATCTTCACCATCAATATACTCCGACTTTATTTGTAATAAGTTATTTTCAGTTGTTTCAATTTTAATATCGTGAGATTCATCTGAAGGTGATATTTCAATTTTTGGCTTCTTTATAGGTACCTCCTCTTCTTCACTATCAGATTGATAAGCACCCATGAGGGCGCCCAAGGCATTATTCAACACAGGTTCCTCCGATTCATCCCCATTTTTATAACAATTCCATTCATCGTCATTAAAATTAGTTTCAACGTTATCACTTGAGTCTTCATCCTCTAAACAATTGGTGCCTTTGAAAGGAAACATTGTGCCATTCCAATCTGCCTTTTCATCGATCAAACTAACAGGTTCCTCGGCTTTCTTTTGTTTCCGAAGTTTCTTTTTCTTTTTCCTTGCCAATTTTTGTTTCTCACGTTTTTCAGCTAGTGCATTTTTGGTTCTACCGAACCTATCTTTATTTGGACCGATACGCTCACCTCGTTTCAACATCTCTGCTTGTTGCTGATACCTTAGTTCAATATTAGCCTTGCTTGGATAGTTTTTTCGCCGCTGCTCACGCCATTTTTCGATATCTTCCGGCGTTGAGATGTTTCTAATCTGGTCGTAGAGGCCGCTAGAATGTTGCATCTTGATATGTGCCAGAACAAGAAGTTGATGTGCGTTGAAGGAGCAGCCATCAATGCCACATGTTTGGTGTTCCAGCAGGTGTTCACGATAGGATTGCTCTTCATCAAAGGTGCGATCACAAGGTTCGCACAGATACTCATCGTCTTCCTCATCTTCATCGGTGCTAAACACCTAAAAGTTAAGGTTTAGTCTCAATCCTTGATTTTTGGAGGGAAATTCGTTTACTGCACTTTTAATTTGTTTCAAATTATATATTCATCGGGGACCACATTGGCATATTAATAAAACGATGATTGAAAACATGAAAAGGAAAATGAGTCAAAAATATTCATCATCATCTGCAAGAACTTCCCTATGATTGAGTCGCATAAATAAAGAGGGGACACCATGTCATCATGCATACGTCTGCCTGACGAAACAAAGGGACAACTGATGAAGTTATTTGTTTTAAACTCGTGGATTTCGATGATTAAACAAAATCATTTGCTAAAAAGCAAATATGTTGGACTTGTTGATTTTATTCTTGAAACATTAAAAATTGCAAGTAAATAATTTC
The DNA here is from genome assembly GCA_019419845.2 of Weissflogia rhopalogaster. Lineage (NCBI taxonomy): Eukaryota > Metazoa > Arthropoda > Insecta > Coleoptera > Staphylinidae > Weissflogia > Weissflogia rhopalogaster. The sequence continues at coordinate 4,512 of WSZQ02144132.1, forward strand.
CCTCCTTATAAGTTCCCTAAAACATCCAGTCCGTTATCCAATGAAAAGTGTATAATTCCTCAAAATTGACACAAATTTCAATAACAAATAATTTCGAATATATACTAACAAGCAAATTTTATCGTTAATATTCAAATAAGTTGAAAATGTATAGGTGTACATTAATTGATAGTAAAAAATGTGAAACTTACGTTTGAGGTTTACATATTCAGAATTTTATCAAAAGTGAGTAACTCACACACAGGTTTTTGCAAAACCTGGTGCAACGTACAAAAGTGCTGCAAATTTAGACTTTTAAATACTTTATTAGTACATTCAACAAAGAGGTACTGATGACGGACAGTGCCATTAATTACAGGGTGTTGCCAATTAAAATCAATCAATTTAAAAATAAAATGTTCAAAATTCGAGACAATTACACACTAACTTAGCAACTAGAATCATTAAAAAATTCCAATTCAAACAAGTACATCAATTGGAACACCCAGCAGGTCACCATACCAAGGTATAGTATGTGTGTTTTTGCACTTTTCCAGCTTAAATAGAAATAGAATTTAATTTACGTTCAATATGAGGTACGGTCGAAGCGTGATCATTTTGGCATTATGAGAAAGAAGTCACGCTTCGTTGTGAGGTACAAATGTCACTCGATCTCACAGTGAATGAGATTTCGGGGTTCGCTAATTACATGAGAATCGATAGTAATTCGTGTATATAAGTATATGAATGCTTAAGAGTCAAGAGGAAATGGTTTAAGGTCAGTGGCCGCCATTCTGTGGCGTTGACAAACAAATACTCTTGGTTCTTCATATGAATATTAGCAAAGTGATTCGGTTTCGGCAGACCCTTCTTGGAGTTTGCCAGTGTTAAGAAATCTTTTCGAAAAATGTATCTACGCCGCTGTCTCAGCAACAGGCGGCGCAGGGCCTTCGGTTTGAACGACGGCGTCCGCCTGCACAGCGTCAGCTTGCGCGTCGGCTTGTTCAGGCACGCTCTTCACCTCGACCTGCACACTGCCGGCGTCGACCAGCGCGCTCTGGTCGGGCGTGCCCTCAGTGGCTTGCTTTTTGCTAGAATTTAGTTCGGCCATGATTTTGCCTACGTCCTGAAAACAGATACCAGCCGTGGCATTAACATCGCTTGCACGTAGACATACCACAGTTTGCATAAATCTACAATCACGTCAAAAAGAGATAGAAACGAAAAGAAGAACGCAACGCAATTAAAAAAGGAGTAAAAACTGAGAAGTGATCTGCACTATCTGGTACTAATTGCAATACTGATGAACCCATTGGATAAGAACACAAAAACGTGAGTGAATTTAATAGGACTTACCTCTTCGGGATGCTGGCCGATGAACTCAAGTTTAAGGGCACTGTACATGTGGACGCACTTGTCTTTCTGCTCTTTGAAGGCGGCCCAATCGTCCGCTTTGTTGGAGCTCTTTGCCTGATCGAAGAGCTTGTCCTTCTTGCTGATTTCGGCTCGGAGTTCGTCGTTTACCCACGGGCGCGTGACGTAGAAACTGCGAAATTTCAGCTTCTTTTTCTTTATTTTGCCTTCGTTGTTGGCGACTTTGTTCATTTTTTTCATTGGCGGTCGCATTGGTCGTTGGGGTCTCATCATTGGGGGCATCATGTGGGGTGGTGGTGGTCGCATACGAGGCATCATTGGGCCGGAACCACGATTGTGATGACCTCGTGGACCCATCGGATGTGGGGGTCCAAAATGTCGCATTGGCGGACCCATACCTATTTTTAGGATGCAAATTAAATTAATTTTAAAGGAGTTCTGATTTATTTAGATCACTTTTCTTTCTTTTATTCGGCGATAGTTATAATCAATCATTTTTCAATGTAATTAGTTACATTCGAGTCCAATTTTCTACTGATCAACAATCATCGAACATACCGCTGCGGTACTTGGCTGAACCCATTTTTTCTTGAAATCATTTTTGAAATAAAATATGTAACATAAGTTAAATATTACTCTACCCTAACCAATCTTAATCTGGCACAACTTAACCTAACTCTACCCCAAAAAAACAAAACCATTTCTAACACCATTCTACCCTAATCTAAAAATCAAACGGAACCTTAATTAAGCTGAGCGTTCTCTTTATCCCAATCTAAAAACCAGTAAAGGCCTGCTCTAATCTAAAAACTAAACATAGAAATATAACAGTTGTATGCGTTAGAAATAGATGTGATTTTATTTTCTTATATTTCACTTTTTAAGGTTAAAAATTGACTTATTTCAATAACCTTTAATTTCATAATGTACTGAATTTTGACGCATTCTCATTTTTCACCTAGCCTCGACTGCTACGGTCATTAGTCCTATTCATAATCATGATGTATGATCGAGGAAAAGACGAAGGCATTTTGAAAGACATTAGCAGTTATCTAAGGGTTAAATATTTAAAGCTGGTAGATGAATACTGAATGGTAATTTGATTGTTGTTGAGGGTTTTAAATCTTAATAGTCTATTAAGATTGATTATTGTGAAAAGTATAAAACACTACTGTAACCTAAAATCTAAACACGAGTAAGTTTTCTCTGGACCAAGAGTACGTTACAATTTTACGAAAATTTTCATGACAAGACGTATTATCAAACAAAAATAATAAGTATAAAATATGATTCCAAAAGTACCTGGATATGGTGGTGGTCTAGGACCCATTCCACGCATGGGTGGTCCACCCGGCCCACCACCTCGTCCCCTTATAGGTGGTCGCATACCATTCGACATATTCATTGGTGGTCCAAATGGTGGATATCTTGGCCTCATCTAAATCAAACATTACATCATCTAAATATCATCTTGAATTCAAAGCACCTGGTTATATTTATGTATAACTAAGTAAGGTTATGTTGTAATTATACATTTCATGGTCATTATATGCTTATTCTAAGTACATGCAAACAACTTTTGTTTTGAACGTGCATTTAATTGAGGTTATATTGTACACGACACATTTAACTATTGTTAATCGACTTACGTTTATCTAAATTGCACTATCAATTTTTTATCCGTCAAAAGCGTAAAAACAGTTCGTAACTACCGAAACATTTGACCCAGAGGCGCTCAAAATGGAAGATGGTGGGATGTTGGGCGATTGAGTGTTTGGTGGTGGAAATCAATAAAGCGACTAGACGCGAATAATTACGATGTTTACCGATTACAAAACCTAGGGTTGCCATACTGTTAGGGTTAGCACATACCTGAAAATATGATAAAGTAAAATATCTTATTCAAAAGGGAAAACAACGACTGGAAAGTTTGGTCTAGAAAAAGTATTTCTTAGTAATTAAGCCATGAAAATATCAAAAAGATCAACATTTAATTCATATTATATAAACTTCTCAATATGCTCGACAATAAATTGCAGATTTTCATTGTCTCATTGGTAACGCACATACAGTTCAGTACCATAAAGGAAACACATCGTTAAATTCATTTTATGAAAAAGAACAAGGAAAGGTACATTTAAGAAAAGGCGTCAACGTAATTGTCTAGAAAATGTATTTTTTACAAATTAAACCATCAAAACAGATCAACATCAAATTCATGTTATATAAACCTCTCAATCTGCTCGACAATAAATTACATATTTTCATTTTCATCATACTCTCATTAGTAACGCACATAAATCTCAGTACAATAAAGAAAACACATCATTAAATCCATTCTCCTCAAGAATGAAGCAAAGAGAATACGCTAAAAAAGATTGAAGTTGATAATTAATAATATTGCTTGATCACAGGGCATTTCACTTTTTTAGCAGGGATTCAATCAACAAAAGTCAGCAAAATTTTGATTTTGTAGAACTTTGCACCAATTCTGGAAAGAAATGCCCTAAATTTTATCGTTCCTTGTTGCAACCACAGTTGCGATGACTAGTTATAATTATGATATGTTAAGGATCTTTTTAATTTTTTTTTTTGAGTGTTATCAATCTGGAAATTGCGTCGCATTCAATCGGAATTTCTCAAAACGAACGAAAAGACTCTGAATCAGACCGCATTTTGCAGCTGTCGCAAACGTTTAAAAATGGTATGAAATTGTTCCCATTGTGTGTGTATGTGTTATTATTCACCTGTTTAATGTGTACATTTTTAAACACTTCAATAACATTTTCATGTCTCATTGTTTGCTACATTTTTAGAAATCGCTGCTTTTGACGTGTGGAAAAATTTTACCATTTTCCACATGCCATATACACACATTCATATTCATACAAGTGAAACAAAAATACAAAATACTCATTAAAATTGCCATAAACAGTGACATTATTTTGATATTATTATCATATTATCATATATTCTATTCTATTATATACACAGCATCAATAGATTTTTCTTTTTGCATATTATTTCATATCTTTTTTTAATGTTTTAATTTGATTAATTCAATTTTATCATGTCTCTCATTCTGCCAGAGATTATTTAGCTTATTTATTACTTATATTTTATTTATTTATTTGTGCAAAATTCCGTTTTTATTTATGCATAGCAGTTTTTCTTTATGGGTTTTCATTCGAGTTTTTGGTTTGCTCTCGGTTTTTGCTTCGTGCTTTTGTGTTTTTGGGTGATGTCATTTGGCCCACTTGAATAATTCATGAGGAGGATTAAGATTAGCTAAGATTAGTTTCAGTCATAATCTTGTTTTATGCACATCATGGAGGAATAGACTTGTGACACGTCTACATGTCACAAGGACATGTTTAATACTGAAATGGTGACGCACAGAAATATAACAGTTACACCGTAACAAATAACAATCAACAATGGGTAATCGAAGACTAATGTCCCAGAAATTGATGTTTCTTCATTTTGTCCTATACCTTGCCAACTTTAGCGGAGAATATATACCTAGCAGGGTAAAAAAATCAATTATTCAATTTTTTATTTTATTAGAGTTTATTTTCATGGAAATATTTGATTTCTAATAAAAACTCCAAGCAATTAAGAAGTTACAGCCGGAAGTGTTATTATTGAATTAGTTTATTCATTGATACATTTTTATATGCATTTTTCTCAAAGCCATAATTTTCAAATCGGCAACCAAAATATTTCGAATACCACTCAACCGACCACTCAACTTATTTTAAATAACCTATGGTTATTGCATTATTAATTATCTAGTTGATGGCGTTTATTGTTGGTAAAACATTAACACTTGATAAAACTCACAAAGGAATATTGTATGAAGATTTTTCATAAAAATCTTAGATTAGAGTAAGATGTATATTTCGCCGCTAGGCATCGTCAGGTGCCACTGGCGAGTCAAAATTACGGGTATATCTACATTTTTGATAAACTATTTTGCGTTGGAGGGGTGTTTAAGTCTTTATGGTCATTTAAAACTGTTTATGCCTGCCTGAGTTTAACAAGTTCAGTTTTTCATTATATATTTTGTTAATTTAGTAATAGTGTTTCTTAAAAATTTCCTATTGATATCAACTTAAAATCATTTATCGTTCGAGTTTCTTACGTGAATAATTAATTTTTTCTTTATATTATGTTTATAACATAAGGGGGTCAAAAGATTTTTATGAGGGGCGAAGGTACAAAAAAGTTTGGGAAACAATGCTCTAGATGCTATCAGCATTATGAAAATAATAAATGAAAATTTAAGAACGGTTTTTGAAGTACCATAAAGTCTTAATTGTAAACAAATTGCAACGCGAAATATTATATCCAAATGTGAAATTCACGAATTGTAATTATTGTTGTCCAGTACATAACGAGGCCTACTGGCGAAATGTACATCGTACTCTAATCAACGTTTTTTTGTAGAATATCTTCATACAATATTCAATACGTGTTTTATCACAAAATTATCTAGTTTTTGTCATGGGATTTTTTCTTGATTTTTAGTTTTTGATTTTTGGGCATAAGAATGATTTTCCTTGAAAATTGCCACGTCGTCTTCAAACTCTGCTTGGTGTAGATTCCCCGTTAAGGTTAAAAATTGACCTATAACAATAACATATATACCATAACCTTAAATTTCAGAACAGAAGATACATTATTATAATTGTAACATAGTTTAACATTTAACATATTGACTATTGACAGTAATAATTAGTATTAAGTTAGAATTAGGATTTTGAATAATATATGAACATATCATTTATTATATTAGAAATTAACGAATAGAAAGTTGATTAAATATAATCACACGTAGTTTTATAATTATATTTGAGAATAGAAACATTATAAAATGCTTTATTGGAAAAATACGCGTTGATATACGAGTATCATCAAAATATATCATTTAATAAAATATCTCGCTATTAGCGGATAAATTATATATTTCATACCTTGTTGTCATAACAAGATTGTAAGTATAATTAAATTTGATTCTTTTTTGATTTTTTCTTTTTCAGAATTGATTTTACTTTTTATGGGTTCCCGGAACCCGTCATTTCATTTTTAGAGTCATTTCATTTCATAATTTATCGACTTAAATTCCATTTATAGACATAACAATTAAGTGTGGAAATAATCACTTAGCACCAGTATCTTATTAATTGAATGTGTAACCTTTTTAATCCCTCAATTAGAAGCGATAATCGACGAAAAGACGAAGAAATTTCGAAAGTCATTAGCATTCATCTAAACGTTAAATATTTAAAGCTGGGAGAAGAATACTGAATGGTCGTTTTGATTATTGTGGCGGGTCGTAAATCTTCTTAATAGTCCATTACGTTCTTTTTATTATTGTGAAAATTATGCTAGTATTGATTTACATTCCATTTAATTCGTTATTGTTCGCATGAGCGTTTGGGGACAGCCGTCAAATAAGGTTATGACTGTTTATTTTAGACTGTCCGCTGATGTGCAATTGTTCTCCTTCGGTCGTGGCAGTAACACATCCTCGTAGGGTGGAACATTGGCTTTCTTGAATTCGTCACGCACTTTTTCGACCTCTTGCATTACACGTAGGAAGTTGAGTCCGGCTAGTTTGCGTAGATCGTCTACGGTCCACCTGCCGGTCGCCATTAGCTCCGCAAATAATGTTGGATAAGTTGATACGTCCTCCAAACCCTGTGGGACACTATAAACAAAATAGTAAGAGTGGCATCTTGAGGTTCAGTATACTAGGAGAGAGATATTGAAACATTTCATCTTTTGGGAAAGTATAGAGCAGTGATGGCGAACCTTTCTGAGGTTGTGGGACAAATCTCACCACCCGTGGAAGGACGGGCGTCAAATATGACTTGCGGCATCGAGAGGGATGCAATTACCAAGCGGGTCAGTAATTGCCACGCGAGTCGTAAGTTTGTATAGAGAGCAATAAGGACAGGAGAGTTCTGAGAATAAGATTATAAATTAATAATTTTAGAAACAGGATTAACATGCATTGTAACCTCCTGAATGCTCGTATGTAATTCCATCCCGTCTAAATGGTCTAAATGGTAGCCATGCTTACTTGCATGTGTGTATTTAGGGTGTACCGAGAACCGGCTTGACAAGGAACAAAGGCAACCATATTGAATCTTGTGAATGGACGTCATGAGAACTAAATATAATATTATGTTGTCCAATGATGTGCTAGTTCATAGTAAGTTTTAAAGGTGTGATTAATATCTGATTGTAACAATTTATTTTGAATAAAGATATCCTAATAATTTATTAGTAAAGGAGACTATTAATCTGAAGGATGACTTCTTCAGATTACTAATCTTAAGAAATTATTATTTTCCCACTTTCATTGTTTCAATAGGTTTCTTTCGATAAATTTCTGAATTATACAGTAGATATTTTTAGTTTTCCCATATTCGGAAGGCCGAGGTTCGCATTTCCCAAGGGAGGAGGCGATCACACACATGCAAGAGATTAGGGCAATATATCTTGGAAGCTCGCAAACAATTGCTATCGTGTTATTGAATTGCAATATGGACTTGGACACTTTTACGCGCGCAAGAGGACTAGGTACACACATTATCCTCGAAAAAATGCTGCGAAGGTATGTACTCACAAATTGATGCCGTCGTAGCCGGCACCCAGGCCAACGTTATCGATGCCAGCCACCTCTCGGATGTGATTTATGTGCGCTGAAAAAACAAAAGGCACACACACGTGAGGCGAAGTTCGTTCAGGGTTCGTTACACATTTGCACCAAAACGTGTCCGCAACAAAAGAGGAAGTACGCTAATGAACACAAAGCCAACTTTACAACCCTTTAAATGCACGGGAAACAAGTGGTTCTTACCAACAGCATCCCCCACGGTGGCCACATCCTTACAGGTCAGAAATTTCGAATAAAAGTTGACCATGACGATGCCCTTGTTTAGCGCCACCTTGCGTAGGGTAGCGTCGGGTACGTTACGCGATGAATTGCAGAGGGCGTGCGCCGACGAGTGGCTGAATATGACGGGCGCCTTAGAGACAGCAAGTGCGTCGTTCATCGTCGCTACCGATACGTGGGAGAGGTCTACGATCATTCCCAGGCGGTTCATTTCTTTCACGACAATCTGGAGATACATGATACATGTTAGAGCAGTATTTCTTAAACTTTTGGCATATGTCAGTTTCTATATAATTTTTATAGCGCTGGATACCTATGATTAGAAATTAAAATCTATGGTCTTATGTAATGATTAGAGAAGGCTTGTCTGACTGACGTTCTCTCAGGCTGATGCACGCAAATGTGTTGTCATAGTAACAAAAATTCAGAAGTTTAGGTACTTCATATTCTTCCAAACTTTTATGTGTATTCAGAGAAGTAGAATATGAAAGGGGCATTATAGTTCATATATGTTATGAGATATCTTGAGGGTGTCTATTATATTAACATCTCGTAGTATTCTGATTCATCTGATTGACGACGCTACAGGCTAATGCAAATGGATGTGTTGCTATCATCGAACTTCAAGCGATCTATATCATTAAATACAGAGTACCACACTTTGGGATACACTGTCTTATGATGGGCTCGAAAGGTGAGCCTTCACATTGAAGAGGCCATATCATAATTTCTGGTTTTAATCAGACGCATGGTTATTCGTTTTTCCAATTTTGCACACGACCATAATTTATTGAGCTGCGTCAACAACGGCATCGAATGTGCCGTAATTCGGCAAACCGGATGCGAATGACAATGCGAGTGAGTATGGCGACGGCAGGCATCAAAATGGAAAATCAATATCGCAATCAGGCGGTTTCGAAGCTATGGGAAGGAAATAAAGGTATTAGCATTTTAATTTACTGCATGGGCGCATTACGTCTGCAGGCAGAAAATGTGCCATTTCGCCATCTTGTCTCCAAAAATGTATACGGTAACACGACTCCATCTTATAACCTCTCGGAGTCAATCGGCATATTGTCATTCTCTGCTTTCTTATATCAACTCATATCAGTACACTCAGGCATAATACGGAATTTTCGCAGTCAGCATTTAAATAGCAGGAAAATTACGAAATTAAGTATTCCTGTTTTTTTTTTTGATATCTGCTTAAGCTGAGTCTCCGGGTGGTCCTAAGAAAATGAAGTTGCCAGCTAAACGTCCGTCGCGGGCGGGCGCCGTTAATGTATTAATGCATTCTGGAAGTCGTTTCACCCTCATAATAATATGCGGGAGTGCGTTCATTAATTACGCTCGAATGGACAATGGGGCGACGATTTAAAGATTTTCCTACTCTCAGTTTAGCCCCGGCGACTCCGCCTGGTGAATTTGCAGCGAGTTTTACGCGTGGGCGACGTGCTTTGCGTGCGGAATTCGCGTTCATTCGTTCATTACTTTCCATTATCGCGCATTTACGCGACTGTCGGCCTGCTCGGATAACATAAAATTACTATTGTTCTTTGACACATGGCGCCATCTGGCGGATGACGTCCTTTAGTGATTAATATCTAAGTATATGATTTTTGCAATCGAGGTTAATTCGCCACGATAGGAGTTTTTCTTTATTCTTTAATGCCTGCGATAACTCATCGTTTGATTGAACATTGTTTTATCACTTCGCCTATAAAAGATTAAGGAATGTTTCTATATTTATATAGATGTCGACGTTTCTTACGGTGAGGTCAATTAGGTTAGCTCTGTAAACACTGGAAATCTACAGGTAATCCGTTCCAAAAAGAAAACAAACTGAATTTAGATGATTCATAAGGCTATGACAACCTAATTGTCTGGAACCTATGATGAATGTTCTGCACGAGCAACGAATCTGATGTTTGTTCAAGCTATGCGAACATGCCACATTGATATTCTCAGGTTTCTGACTACTTGTAAGTGTAGCACTGGATTATCGCCACCCTGCGTTCCGACAAACGGACTTCTCAAAATAAATATTCTATGTTGAATTTTTAACACAAATCATGTTTCTAGAGCCATGATTTTTTCAATTGAGGTTAATATGCTAAGTATACCCTTTTTCCCTCCATCCTTGAGATCTTTAATAACTCATCGCCTGATTGAAGATTACCCACTCGATTTATCACCCACGACAAGATTTTTTAATCGTCCTCGTCTTTGAGCACCCTGCCAGACTTTGGGAACCTACATGACGACAGTTCATGGGCCATTGTCTTCGGGGCTTTCGTTCTGACGCGCATTAATCAGGGAATGAATTAACTGTCATCGAGGACGATCGTCGTCTTCCTGCGCGGGCTATTACTCCGCCAATTGCCGTGCTTGTCTAGGCACATACAGCTTATCAGCTCCTGATGCCTGTACCGTTTGTTTGCATTCACCAATGTGGGAGCTAAAGGAGAGTGACGGCATGTGGGATGGCGAAAGACGCCCGCGGAGACATTGTTCCCGCAAGCGTCTCAAAAGAGTCCTGCGGCCTGATGAGAGTCAACAATGTTGGATATAAATTTTATGCGGCGTATGCAACCAGTGCGCCGAGATGCATCATTGCACGCTGCACCCTTAATGTTTGGCTGCATCTCGGATGACAAAATGACGAGCAAAGATACAACTAGACGAGCTTAGACGTGTTGGACGTGCTCGTGCATAAGTTATCCCGCGATGGATAGGAACGGTTATAAAAATTATATATGCACTGTGCAACTTAGACGGATAATAAAATATAAATTATGTTGAAAACGGAATTTAATGCCCGTTTGGTGTAATTTGTCTGGTTTTATCTAATTTGCCTTTGCAGGCGGATTATATTACTAACTTCGACTTGGTAAATCTAAGAAAAATTGAATAATAAATACCGAGACTACTGAACGTGGTTATCTAATATGTGGATCGTATAAATTTGTACCATGCTAGGTGCGCGGGGACTTACTTTGCCAAAATTATTAAGTCCTCCGTTCTCTGGAGGAAGATTAGAGTTGGAGCACTCCGCCCATGGAGTGTTGCACGAAGAGGTGAGCGTTAAATAACGCACTCCCACGTGGTATAGGGATCGTAGGACTCCCAAACTACCGGCGAGCGAATGCCCACCTTCGACGCCAATTAGTGAACACACTTGGTTTTTTTGATGAGCGTTTTTTATTTCTGAAAAAGGAGCAAAGAAGTTTAATTAGTATGCTATTTTCAAAATTCATAATTTGAATTTCAACATTGCAGAATTCATAATGCATTAAACCGATCTATGAATGCCCTTGCAGTCCTTAATAGGCCCCAATAGGCTTGAAGCTTGATATAATCGAATTGCAATTTCTAAGTTACTTCTTTGAATTAATGCCTGACTAAGTGCCATGAATACAAAAGTTAGAGATCTTCAATTTATAGATATGAAAGGGACATATTATAATTCTGGTTTAAGAGCGTTAATGTTAATAATTAAGTACGAGGCAATTCAGTTTTTCCTAGAAACCTTGTCCCAGGACAGTGGTATAGCTATAATATGGCAAGAATACATAATGCATTATGGTTTATGAATTCATTACTGAAACTTTGCATGTCAAGGCCAATCTATGAATTCCCCTTGTGATCCCCAAGCAGTAGTAAATGGTGTAGCTAGATAAGATGGACTTGCGACTTCCTTGCGGTTTCCTTTTTGGAACTATGGATGCCTAACTATGAGACAAGAATCCAAAAGTTCTGTGACCGAATTTGAAATTTTTAATATTTGGAATTTTAAACAGATACATCATCATGTTTTTAGTTCCCACTTGGCCCTTACATGAAGCAATTCCTAGCAGATGGTTATTTCATTTTTATGTTTTTGTTTGCAATAGCGAACGTTGCAGCATGTTGAGGTTTGATAGGTGACATTAAATTGAGTTGGCTTCCGTTGAAGCACGAGTGGTACCGGTTATTGTCAAAACGCATCCGCGAAAATGTGTGGAGCAAAGCTCATTATTATTTCAACAAAGTACTTTTATGAGAGCACGTACGCGCCGCAGCGGTGGCAAACAGACGGCGCAAACTAATAATTGTGTAAAAATTCAGCGTTCAGTAATAACATTTTCATTCCGCATGGCAACTTTATGCTCGCGGAAATGCTATTTGCATTCGTCCTCTGTTGCACCGTGTCACGTCAACTATATCCTCCTAGTTGGGAAGATATGCGGTGCAAGTGTGTTTTTACTGCGTTTTTACAGTGTGCAAGCGTGTGTAATGTGTTGATTACACTCGTAACCTTTCGTGTAATCCATAACACTAGAACGGAGGACTTTTTCCAGACCGTACTATGTTCAGGATTACAACTGACATCATGTCTGGTTGAATAACTTCCTCCTTTACCCTTCTTGGTTTTATTTCTAATATTACAAAATATTGTTATTACGAAGGTATCACCATGGTCGGTGGTGTATGGGTGGGTATTTACCTTCCGCCGACGTGCACAGCGTCAGCGATGGCTGATATAGTTCGGTCAGTCTTCTAATGACGTCGATCTGCTCGAGGGTCAGCTGCACGGCGTCCTTATACTGTGAGTTGCAGGGCACGTACGCCGCCCAGAACTGAAACAAACCAAAAGGGGGTATCAATATCGGCTGAGCCCACAACCCACTACAATAGTCCCTTCGTCAGCGCGGTCGGAGTTTGCGGAAACTTTTACACTACCCGACCCCGAAGACAAGTTTCGGTATACAAGATGGGGATGTGCTAGGTGGTGGTTTGCATAAATTGAAAGATCGCCGCCTAAGTCCGCTAGCAAACTATTCGCCGGGGCACGATCAAAATCGCCCCAAAACGCACCGCTCATGTCTGGATTAACATGTTTTCTCGGGGCTTCTATGGCCTTAGATCTTGGCACACTTTTTAGTCGCTCGTCCTTAATGCTTAAGAATGGAGTGGTATCAATCATGAATAGTCTGCTCGAAGGCAAATTGAAGAAAATGTAATTTCAACATGTTTGTATGGTTTTGGCTTTCGCAACAATTCTCTCCGGGAATCTACGCGAAACGCCGCTTTCCTGTTATTCCCTTGTTGCGGTTGACTGAGATGATCCCCGGTCTGTCAGAAGAAAGCCTCCTTGTAGTCAAACATGTTTTTTATGCGTACGGTCATCACAAGCGTTCATCTCATGTTTACTTATGCGTCGGCTGTCCAGACGCCACATGGATGATAGCGAATCCGATAAACAACCCTCAGCTAACACGCACGAATGGATAGGGCACAAAACATCATGTTGGTTACACCACCGTCTGTTTTTTTTCACCCACCGCATGAATGGACTAACAATGGATGTATGTTAGGATGTCCCGGGCGTAACTACACCGGGGATACAGGAAGGCTTCTATTATTCATGATGACGCGACATTTAAAATTCCGTATAACGTCCGAAACTCAAACTACTGAATGTTCCTGCGCTGGTGCAGAAAAAGTAGGCCTCTATTATGCAACCAACACACTAAGGAATGGAGGATGGGATATCGCCCTAGCGATTTACGATTACGTTTCAATGTTGTATAAACAACGGAATATGCCCCAGACACCCAGGTAGATAGACGTTTGGCTCCGGCTTTCCATGAGCCAAAAAATAAACATATAATAATAATACATATCAAAATATACCAAGCGAAAAAAGAGAATAAACGCTTTTTGAGTTATCTATTGACAACCTGCTGGGACTTGTCATATCTTTATTCCAGCCACAAAATATTTAGACAAAGACATAAAAAGTTTTAAATTATCCTCGTAGTCTGGCTTTTTGGTGAAAGTATTGCTTACATTGTCCTTTCAGAAGACTTTAGGCATTCAGTTAAACCTGCCTTACTCCAGACTTGAGCCTCTAATCCGCATGCGGATATGAAAAAAAAGGAAAATAGATTTGCCCCGCCACTCATATTAGGTAAATTGTACTTTTCGGGCGTAGAAATTCACGCTTCTCGTCGCTCTTGAAGAGTATTTTACTCGGCACTTCCTGTTTTAAGTGAATTTATTGCTTCGGAAAGTTTTTGCGCAGGCCGCAACGTGCTTTTTTTTCACCAAATGCGGTTTATAATAGAATATCCTACGCACGCAATTCGAGCTTTCCAGCTTTCCACTTTTCTACCCATTCCACTTGGCGGGCTTGGTTGTTGCGGGAAATACCACCGCGGAATGCAATTTGAATACGAAACGCGGGTGCGCGCGCTTTTTTCATCATTGCTGAGCGACGACCAATATAAACATGGTACGGTGCCACGCGGCCTTATTATACCACGTAAATTACAACAAAAAAATTACAATGAAATAAAAACTGGAATGACGACGAAAACAACAAGTACTTTATGCGAGGGAGTATCACCCTGCTCCTGTGGGATGCCTTCCGCTTACTTGAAACTGGTGGAAGCTGCTTGAATCGTGGACAATCTAACAATCTACGGACAATACGCCACATTAATGATTGTTTCTTATTCAGGCACCGGAAAAGCATCGAGTGGAAGGAGTTTCTGGAACAGCCACTTGCGGATAGTCCAAAGAAACGAGAGTAAACCACAGCGCAGCTCTCTTCAACTTAAAGGGGAAAATTATTTTGGGGAATGGAAGTCGTTAGGAATCTGGCAAAAAAGCAATCACACATCTGCTACCAAATTAGTAGCTTTATTCCAACGAGTTTCGTGGGGAGAATAAAATCTTAACATTGCTGCATAATAATTAATATAAATATTCACATTTTCTGAACACATTTTTAAGGGAACATCCCGTATACTTGCTTGCTTGCTGGCCTGTAATTAATTTCCTGTTTTCTTATTACCAGTTAGACCCCCAGTAAATTTACTCAAAATTTATGCATTATGTTCCCACTGTAAAGGTCCTAAAGATTGCTTGGAGCAAAGTTGGAATATTCGATCATGCTGATAAGAATATTTTATTATATATACAATTCTAGGTTCTAGATTAATCTATGTTTGATACAATATTTTATAAGTAGACAGGTTTTGATGTACGACTATTCCTGATGGAATACGCCGATCGTCTTTACACATTCTATCTTTTCTGATTTGCAGTTTCTTTTTGAGAGCTTATTGCATTTCCGAGTAGTGCCTGATCGTTAACTCCCCAGAGCGAATCATTCTTTTCGGATAAGCCCCACACCATCTACTCTACTTCCTTTGACTTGTTATTGTAGCAAAATTGCAACAAACGGCCAACCAACTATTCGCATCCTCGCCTGGCAAAATTGAATCCAGAATTCAACAATGTCCTTCTCGCATAAAGTATGTGCGAACTGAACAAACTTAGAAGCCTATCAAGCGACCACAGAGCATGAATAGTGCATTTTGCAGAGAACATAGGTCATCTCCGGTGCGCACTCCAAATGCATTTTCCATCACGAACAGACCTTGCAGAGACTGTTCTTGTACCAACCTCATGTACCTACCTCACATCCATTTTGTGTGTGCCCAGGAACAGAAACTCCCATCTATCCTTGGAGTCAAGCTAAGGAACATTTACACCATGCACAAGGTGCATTATTCCACTGAATCGCTTCGTTTCACACACTGAAAGTAGCAAATGAATCAATTGTCGACATGCGGTTCAGGTCCGGGTCACTGGCGTGACGGGCGACGTACACCTTCGAAAACAACCGCTTCTAAGGTTTGGCACGGAAAATTCAATATCGCAATTTCGAAGTATTCCGCATTTTCTGGCCAAGAAAAATCACGTCCCGTCTGTGATGTTCGTCCCCATTGTGAAATTAATATAGGTGACATATAAATGCATCACGTTCGACACTTTTCGATTCCAGATCTCATATGCCATCATGGAAGGGATTTCTTAACCTTGTTCCATCCCAAACCGAAAACAAAATCATTCTCCATCAGTACTCGCCTGTTTTGCTTTTTTTGTTGAGCTGCCCTCGCCATCGTTACTTGTTTTGTGCCGGGAATTTCAATTTCTCCCCGTAAACACCGTAGTTCAATTTTGCTTCGTGCCCCTTACGACTGCATCTTGAAGCAGGACGCGGCGTGCAATTTTCCAGCCGATTAGATCACGACGCGCCGCGATTGCAGTACCTACCGACGTCATTACGCGCCGAAGTGGATGCCGCACCGGACTGAATATCAATTGATCACAGCTACGGGCGGAGTAGCGGATGACTACATCTTGCTTATCCCGACAACGCATACGTGAAGGCTATCTGCAGATCCTATCTAATCCCGAACGCGGTCGCCTGTCTAATTGTGCGATTAGTGGGCTAATTTATTGCTCTGTGTGTTTTGTGTATTGTTTTTGCGACTTATTGAATGATTGCGTTATACGCTGCTTCTGCTGTGGTGGAGCAAATTGTGGCTGATGCAGTGAATCCAATCGGGCAAACGCCGCGAGGATATTCAAATCGGGTGTAATTTGTTTGTCGGACCGGAAGGAACCGTTTACAGCCGTCGGGCGCTCGACCTCAATCTGAAGGGGATGAGTGCTGGAGATTCATTCACTATTGGAAATTCCATTGATTGCGGTTTGATCGGAAACATCAACACTATTAATACAAGCGAAGGATGTAGTACGTTGGCATATACAATGTCCGTAATATTGGCCTATGTTGATTCAATGGAAAATTATATAACATTCACGGAGAAGTTATCTTCTCGTTTATATACAGGGTCTTGTTTGGTCGTGAACATGAAAGCATAAATTTGACTCTTTTCGGTTTGGACCTTATATTTTTTCTGCTATTAGTATATACACATCCTTCTAAATATATTTCAGCACAATGATTTACAGTCATTGTCGGAGGATTTAATATATCTTAACGGTTATAACTATTTTTG
>WSZQ02144132.1:21732-40670 GCA_019419845.2 Weissflogia rhopalogaster
TTGCGCAATTGCGCTTTTACCCCCTCTTTACTATCGTTACTTTCCAAAGATGTCAATGATTTTTAAGATTATGTCAATAAAACCGAGGAGGAAACAGAAATAACAAACATCAATAAACCTAAACAGATGTCAAGTTTAGGTCTAGGTTGACATGTTTCTTCTCGTCACGCCTATTATATTGGTAAGAAAAATTCCAATGTATGCAAGGTTATATTGGCACCGTGTAGGCGAGAGTGGTAGACATATAGTTTTCGACCCTAACACAGTGATTCAAAGCCAAGGGAAATTTATTTTGAGGGAGTGTTTCAGAAAGTCTGATTTAACACATTGACAACCTCCAGGTGACTTTTCAAGGACGCCAGCTATATTTATGATTCAGTTGGATCACTAGAAGAGATTTATCCGACTTAGTCAACATGTTAATCCTATGTTAATTATTTGTATTTAACTGCACTTATTTAATGAGTTGTACTTCTTTCAAATCATTTCCTCTCAAAATGCCCAATATCGTCATTTGTACTAGTCCCAGTGGCATTGTTTTGGGTTCTTGGACATGGAGGTCGCCGTTGAGACGACATTACTTTTTGGTAGTGCTTAAGTCGTTAATTCTTTCTTTGAACGAATGATTTTTAGTTACCTTGAACAATTTTTACCAAAAATATGGAAAAGTTTCTTTGCAAAACTATATTAAATTCGAATATCATTTATATACTTTCAGGTTCATCTCGAAATATAAAAAAAAGATATTAACCAAAATGTAGGACTACATAAGAGATAACAATTGGCACAACTAAACAAATGGTTCCCATGCAAAAACTGATGAAACTGTCAAAAGCATGCATTGGCTAGCAAGATTATGGTATGCTCGTCTGAACTGGATCCGACATTCCGGGTCCGTCACTGAAACCGCGCCAGAACCAAACGACCGTTCACTTGAATCCAAGCAACGCGCGTGCGCACCGACGATGCGTTTTGCGCCGCTGCATTCAACGGTCTGGTTCAGTGCGGCTCCCGACTGTATCATCGACCGGCTTGGTTCTACGACGACCTCGCAATCGAGCCCAACACAGCGTACGTACTGCTGTGTTACGACCCACATCAACGGGTGCATATTTCGCGCAAAACCTCTATAATTATGAGGAGACAATCACACCAGATGATCAATTAATACCAGTGTAAGTACTGCATTTTTATATTCTCCATCTTCGATTTGTAAACGTTTCCGTAACACTACGATGCGATTCACAAGCTTGTTACGACTTTCAAGCTACATCTAGCAGCTGACGCTGACGCCGGGCCGAGCCTAGTGGGAGATCGTGAGTGACTGCACCGACATTGTTATTTCTAAATTGGTATGACGGTGGTATCATCATTTCATTGCGTTATAACGTTATTAAAATCTAGTTATCTGCGAAGTTTTGTTTTGGCAGACGTAAAATATAAATAAATCATACAAAGCTAACGTTGTTGTTTCTGCAATCACGTACTGAAACAAAGTCTAGGTTCGCAGACTACAACGATTCTGATATTTTGGAGTATGGTAGACGACTACGGACTCATCCGAATATTAAACTCTTGTATATCATCATTAATAATTGCGTCAATTATAATGAAAAGGAAACGTTGACCATCAACTCACAAATTTTTTACAGCCTACTATTTTGCAATGTACATTAACCGGTAGGATAGTTGACAGCATATGGTGCCCAGAGGTAAAATAACCACATGTGTGATACAAGCATTTGATTCCAGTTTCTATTACATTGCAGTGTGCGAAAGCAATGAGGGGTACCCGAAGTAAATCTGTAACTCCGGTCATCGCACATTCCCCAATGGAACACTTTTCCGACAAGGTGATGCTCCGAGATCTTTTAACAGGTACCTGCTCGAAAGAAGCCCTTCGGCTATGCCGTACCGAGGATCTGGAGCAACTGCTGTTTAAGATTCTTAGCATGCAATCTACGAACTCGCCGGAAATGGATACCAACCTCAAGCCACCGTGGTGGTTGGACGACGTTCTGCCCTTCGCAGACCTGCAGAATGTACAAAGACAAGTGCATAATGTCATTGAAAAATGGCACCTTTCCCTCAGTGCTGTACTGGACTCTTATGTGCAATATTATCAAAAATCACCGAAACCACTTCGGACTGGAAGACCATCGATGGAATCAGCGGGAACATCAAGCAGTTTGACGACTCCTAGAAAACGACTCAGGATGACTTCGGATGATCAGGACTATGTAATGTCGCCTGTGGTGCGACTTACAGACGTACTTCTGTCAAAATATCCGGTACTAGAGAAAGATGACTTTATGAACTTTCTTAAGTTGCAACCCACTGATTCACATCCGCCTACTCCGGTGAAAACCTCAACGAGGGATCTTCGGTTTAAGTATTCGTGCAATATGCCATTTTCGTCGATGTATGGAAAGATTGCAATTGCCAATGGACGGCATGCATATTCCGAAGAAAGCTACCAGCGAAAACGGAATTGGACTAATAGATATTTAAAGAATGCAAAAAATATTGAGGCATCTAGAAAATACGAAGTGACTTACAAACCAAAGAAAGGTGTAACCGAATGCAAAAGGAAATACACATTCCCAAGGAGGCAAATTCGACAACGCCGGAACGCACGCAAAGTACTTGTAAAAGCATTTGTTAAACCTGTGACGGTGAACTTGAATAGACTCAACATTCAGCCGTACCTACTCAAGCTGAAGATGTGCAGACATGTTACTGTTAACATTGACAAGACGGAGACTGATAAAGTAGCTTCCTCATTACAAGATTTTCAAACATATTCTACGAAGAAATACTAAGGGGATACTTTAAGATATATTTTTATATGTAGGTAATTTTAAAACAATTTATGCTAGTTTAAGACTTGCATTAAAATGTAAATAGAATGTATTCTGTTCAGATGTTGAAAATTTTTATAAGTTCTTTCACCACTCTGAAATATATACTTTTTGTTCAGAAATTTAAGCAAATAAAGGAACTATCATCCAATAATTGTACATGTTTACGGAAGGATTACTTTAATGCTGTAACGCTGGCGATTACTTTATAAGGCTAATCCGGTTAATGCTCTCTTTGGGTGTTTGTTTGCAACCATTGTTGCGCACTAGTTGCGGAAGGTGTTTGTTCCCAGTCGTGGTTTTCCCGCTTCAAGGCGGTCTTTTATCGTGCCACAAGCGCAAACAAGAGTTTGTGAATTGCAAACTCCACCTGATATTCGTCTGCAGCATCGAAGAGTTTCAAATATAATTATAATTTTCGACTGATTTAATTATGGCAGCTTTCCGTTATCTTGGTTACCATCTATTCGAGTTTCAATGGAAGCGAAAACTTTGTCGTGTGTTCACTCTTGGTATATATCATGTCTGCCAAGCTTCGCATGGCGGCTGTATGAATGAAGGGATGGCGAAGTTTTGTTTAGATCTTGTCTGCACTGCGTTGAGCTCGTTGCACTTGAGTTATGCTTCACCAGATATTGTTCTCGGATGTTTTGTATTTTCCTGTACTTGACATCCAACATGCGAACAGGAATTTAAGCTAGATGTAAACTCTGTAAATTTTGGTGTAACTGTTCCTGTTCAAATTTATTTGTTATAGTAAGTTCTGAAGTTTCTGCGAAGAGTTATATTGACAAATTATTGAATTGATTAGAAAAATCTTCATATGGCCTCTTATTCTTTTAACCTTTGATTCAAATTCTATTTGCTGGGTCTAAAATAGGTAGAATTAGAGCATCCGTTTTGGATGCAGGTCAAAATCAACTAATAGGAATAATGAAGGAACGTTAGATGAAACTGATATGTAGCGGGAGTTTCCTATTGATTAGTTGTTTGCAAAAGTGGATGACTTGGTGACACGCGAGTCATTTGTTGCCGACCAGTGTTAAAGAAAGTCGGTGAAATTTGTTCTAATACATTTCTTGTAAATTGAAATACTGTGGTAGTTAAATAATCCGGATACCTTGGGGTATTTCTATATAATGTTAGTGCCTCTAATATTTGCTATTGTCTTTTCTACTATTATAATCCCTGGAATTAAGTAATATTTAATTAAATCGTTAATGTGCCTTCTGACTAATGTCTGCCAGTTCTATGCACGTTTTCATTGCAAGATTAATTACAATCCAGTGTGATTTTATAGTGTCTAGCCCCCGACGGAGACAGAAACGTGACTGGTTTGGTTTCCAATGAACTTTGCTTCTTTTGATTCAATTTCCTCATATCTCGTCATTGCACGGGCACCTCACACACCGCTTCTTCCTCTCACCGTAGTCGTTGCTTCCGCATTCATTTCCAAGGTGAAATTAGACGCAATCGCGCGCCGAACACGTAGTTTCATCCCGACGCACTTATTCATGAACGTGTCCCACCCTCATATTCCTGACGGCAGACGCAGCAGCAGGCAGCCTCGCTGCGAATGAATGCATTTAATTTTCAAAACGTTTTCCGTCGATATCGCGCATTGCGCCCGACGTCACCCGCACCAGCGGACGCCAGGGCCCATCTCCTGGCAAACGAATGTAAACGTTGGGCGCGTATGGTGGCTGGATGGAATGAAATTTATGCAAGGCCCCCGCAGGCACATGAGCAAATCGGGCAAATTAAATGGAGTTGCCGGATGAAATGGGCGCCATTTTGCCTGGCAGCAGGCACAGAAGCGAACGGGATGCCTTCTCTCGACGATCTTAAGTCAGTGTGCAGTAGTTTAGACATTCCTAGGATGTCATCACAGGAAATTAGTTACAAATTCAGCGTTAATTGTTTTGCCGGCACTTCCCTCATCAAACACCCATAGAAAAACGGTTATGTATGTCATATACGTAATTCCTCATGTTATTAAATACTCATTTGCGATGTAGTAGTTGGTGCTGACAAAAAGCACAAATATCCCTCCAAATGACAAGGAATCTCATGTATTTTGAATCTTAGGAGCTAGTGGATATTTTCAAGTGCATTATATTGAAGTGAGACCATTATTCACTTCATTAAACCTTCCACAGAAGAGCTACTATATATAAAATACGCCATTTTGATTAATATTAACTTCTGGGGTGGTTCATTCAATCATATACCTTTATGATCAGCTGAACAACGGGCAATTATTAACCTTTTTGGATATAGACTATGCTTTGGTACAATTTGGCTAGGCTTTACGACATTTCTGGTTAGTGCTAGTAAAAAAATATTCTTCCAAATGTCGGTAATTTTTGCATGTGATGGCTTAAACTTAGTGTTGAGCTGCCAGGTTTACTTGTAGGGTTGTTCATCCAATCATATACCTTTACGACCACTTCAACACTTGGTATTTACGACCTTCCCATTGAGTGTATGAAGTCCACCTTTGGTGAATTTTGGTTTCGCTTTACGACTTCATTAATCATCTTCTAACAGTGGGATTATCCGCAAAATTTTAATTTTAATTGCAAATTACTTACTTCTCCCGCTGGCAGTAATGGCACGCTTAGCAAATATGAATAATACAAATGCAAACATGGCGCAGCCGCCCACGAAATGGCCAACAACGACCTGAACGCATAAAAGAGAAATATAACAAGTCGTTATTAAAATTAAACTTTATAATCCAACAGCGCGCGTTGCAAATCCTTACAAACATCGCAAAAAGAGAATGCGAGGGTTGGTGGTTATGGCTGGGCCGACCGCGGAACGAATTAGACGGATATCATTGGGACGAAAGAGTGTAGCGAGAAAAATAATTTCCATTAGGATGGTGAGTGCACGATGGCGGGTGGTTGGCCTGCGAATGGCGGTCTGCACGCTCTGGTGGATGTTAAAGCGGCGCGACGAAAATCTAACTGCCTCTCAGTATACACACATCTACAGCTCCCCAAAAACGAGTCTACAGCGTCTAGAGAATTATGTGAGCCGCAGCACGGGCCTCTGCAGTCGGCAAATCTTTGCAAGAACAACGTTCCTTCGTCTTGCTCTTCTGGAGAGGTTTCCGTTGGCCGGGTGAGTTTAATTTCGTAATTTAGCGTTTTGCTGTGGAACTAGTGCTTTATCTCATGGGAAGTGGCTGCAGATTGAACACGGCCAAGGCGCTCAACGGAACAGTGGCAGAGTGGTCATTAGTTTATGAAATATGTTATGTATTGTTGTCGGTTCATTATTTCCAGCGATTTTTGCAACTTGCAAGTGAACGCAGCAAAGTTGGAGGGAAACTTTAAATTTATTTTACAGACCATAATCTGTAGCATTATTTAGAGTGCAAAATGTTGTGATTGAAAGACTAAAATTGATTTTCTATTACTATCCGAAAAATCCATAAATATATTCATGAGTCCCAAAAAAGTTGACAGACATTTCTTGTTCGTATCATCTTTTAATAGTACTCAATATTTTTATGTTCTATGGGGAAATTGCTTCGTGGCATAAAAAAGAGACTCTAAACGTAGGTGCATATTAAAATTTTATTAAAACTACGGAAGTTTAAACCTGATATTATGCAGTTGTCATAAAAAGGATAGGAAATTGAGAATGTGCAAATTTGATTCAATATACGCTCTTTGGTAGTATCTTTGAGATGACTGTTGGTCAAAATAGAGAGGGAGGAATGGAATAAGTAATTGTTATTACTGATTTACTTATGAATTAATTCTATCCAAAATTATTTGATTTGGAAGTTTGTCGTTTACCTGCTATTATTTTCTATGAATAGATTGTTTGCCTAGCTTAGGGGAAAATTTTCTGAATATCTATCAATTGTGATTATGATATCGGGTTCAGTTAAGGTAGAGCGGGCATATTCTAATCCATATGCTTTTAAAAGGAAGATCCTCAGAAGGATTCTGGGACCAATAATAGAGAATGACTTTTATAGAAAAAGCAATGAGTAAACACCCTAGAAGAAGAACTGGTGTCCAAATATAGTAAAATATAGTGTCTAATATTGGTACACATTGGCAGGATGACGAATTATTTTTCCTGGGGACTTGCATGGTTTGAAGGTGGTAATAGCTCCTACCAATTTGCTTTGCGTGAAGATTTTCCCCGCTAAGCAGCGACTGCCTATTGGAACATATAGTTCCGGGGTTAATGTCGCGGATTCGTGAGGAGTCATCAAGTGGGTGCTCAAACGTCACTCCAGCCTTCCTCAAAGTACTTATGGCGTTGTAAAGATCCATTTATAGAAACTTCCGGAGAATGTCGGCAAAAGTCATCGACTCGCCTTTTAGAAGTCCCCCACTATACTCAAACCATAACTTAAATTCTCATATGCGGGTGATCTTTGGGTTTAGAATGGTTCGTGGGCCGCATAAATGTAATATGTTCGGTTGGCCGCAGGTTGCTTATTCCTGTTCTAGAGTATCGTAGCGTAGTTATATTTCGAAGCCAATATATTATGTTTGTATAGTATATCCCTTTAAACACGACCTAATTAGTACCAGCCAATGCAATTAAATCTGCATAGGATATGATAGATTTTGTATCGGAATAGGTAGATTCAATAATTTGTTATTGAATTGTGATAGGTCTCTTACCGCCGCAATGTACAAATTGCAGTAGCAATCCAGTCTCGGTTCGGGTCTGCCACATGCTTTTGTGTGCTTGTTGCCTGCAACACGAGGAAAATTGGTCGTATGCAGGCCAATTCAACGAGTTTGTCACCCGTCGAGTGTAAGTTATAACGCGTTCGAAAATTTGGCAATTGATGGGCGCCACTATCTCGCCTGATGCCAATACCAGCTAGAGGTTGCGCAGGCGAGGATAGAAAACAGACGAGAACACGGAAGTGTTCCGTGGTGGTTGGTATATTCTCCCAGTTCCTATTTGCACTCCAATTGACGCGTCATTGCTACAACTTCACACCGAAGCGGCAGCATACACTCAGCACAATATGGCTGCGAATAACACCGATTCAGAGGAGAATTGCAACAAATCCGAATAGTCAAATATGGTGAGTGTGCATGTTCGGAAATGCCCAGCCCTGCGCGAAATGCTAATTGGCCTTCTGCAGGACGGCGTATCGTGGTGGCGTCTGCAGAGTGTCTGCTGCGCTCCGGTAAACATACTTCCACTGTCAGTTGCCACTTCTCGGGGCGAAATTTACGCCGCGTACATGTTGCCTATTTCTGGTTTCCGCTGTTGGGCGCTAGCGGTGGGTTGTAATGCCGGGCTGTTTTGGGGTGCGATTTGTGCGCTTCGTGCGGTGCATGCCGATGCCGTCTGTCTGCGCGAGGCGGATAACGAAATCGGCAATTTGCGAAATTGAATGGTCGCAAATGTTGACGGTTTATTTTTCTGCATGCGCCAGCGAAATGCGGATGCGCGACGCGCCAAATCTGGGGCAATTACCGCTCGCTCGCTGTGCGCATCATCGCGCATGAATCACAAAGTATGACATTGACAGCGACAAAACCAGCATATGAGTGATATGTGGAGCAAAATAAAATTAGAAAAATAAACATGTTAAACAAGAAGACCATTGCTGGTATCTGTATTATTGCATTTTACTAATATGTTGGTACTTCAAAGATAAAGTAGTAGTGACATTGACTGCTGCAGTTTTCTACGCGTCCCATGGTAGAGACAATTTTAGGAGGAGTATGATTTGATATTTGTTTACATAAATAGTATTCTATTTTTATTCCTGGTAAGAGGATATCACTTGGGAAGTTCGTTGGTATAGTTTTTCTTGCTCCGAATACTTACAGTACTCTTAATACTTGTTAGCGTTTCCAAAATTATGAAATAATTGATTCTTCAGAATAAAAATATGATGTGCCGGGTAGGTCGGAGCGCTTATGTTTAATATGGCGCACTTCACAATGACATTATAAAATTTGAACGTCCAGAATTGTACGCATGTGTTGCTAGGAACTCCAAATAAACTTAAAAAGCTTTGGCATTTCTAATGCAGTGTTTGCCAAAGTGAAGTAGAAGTAGTTTCGTAGAAGCGTGTAAAAATACGGGTATCTCTCTTAGAGCAAATTTGACCGACGTCTCAAATGGGGGATAATATAGTCTATTCATCTAGCCTATTCATCATTATTCCCAACGCAGCAACGAAGGGACATTTTCAAAGGGACTCTCACGAAGAATATTTCAAACAACTTGAGAACCGCTAATCTAGTGTACATTTTATTATAAAATAACCTGAGATTTAAATCAGGCTACACCTAATAAGCGCGCTTTTCTGACTACCCTACAATCATCTTGCCGATTTGTGTAAATTCGTGGTGATTGATCTACGTGCTGAGCGCCATTAAGCGCTTAAGGCTCATTGAGTGGAACTCTGTGAATTTGCGGAGTCAAAATATAGAATCGAAATAAGATATCAATGAAAATCTTTGATAATTCTATCATGGATTTAACAATTATGGTCAATTTATGAAAAAAAAATCATTAATTGTAACAGCAAAGAATATTATTAGTCTAGAACATTATTGTCTATATCATTAATGAAAAAACTATAAATTAGACACATATTATCATTATTGCTGTATGCAAAGCCCATTAAAATTTACTGCCCATGATATTCATCCACTAAATTAACCAAAACATCAAATCAATATCCATTGCCTCATATTTGGAAATTTGAATTACACAAACAGGCTGCCTCTGCTTGTACATCATTAATGAGTGACCAATGGAATCTGAATCAATCACGGTTTGGTAGATAGATGCCTATAAACACAAAACCGAGAACCCTGCAATGATTGCATTCATCGCTTTGCTTCAATGTGTAAATATTTTGCGTAAATATTATATAACAGATTTCAATTCAAATTTGAGGATACCCATGTGAAATGACAACATTATCTAACCTCCTCTGTCTCTCGTTTGATTTGGATGACGCACCCGTAGCGCAAAGGAGGCATTAAAAGATATAAACTCCGACCGTTACTGGGTTTAATATCAATTTGGTTTTATTCTGATGTTCGGTTATCATTCCAATCTCAGAGCTATACACCCAAAAGAAACTCCCAAATTGGTCGACAGCGAGAATCCTGGCAAGACGTCGCTACCATTACGTGCGTTTATAACCTGCAGGCTGCCTGGTGTGCGTTTTTATCAGGTTTTCGTCTGTATCATCATGTTACGAACGCTTTTACGAACGCGAAAGCTGCTCGGTCCATGGTGCAGTCCACTGATCGGTGTTGTTACTAGACTCGTGCACTGGTTTTGGCGGATAGTGGTGTAGGTTTTATTGCTCTATTCGCCGCCGTTTTGCGGTTGGTATTACTTCTATTAAACGCTTTGCGGTTTCCGCGCCGCTGGCTTCAACATTCCGTGAACGGAAGTGTATTTTGTGGTTAAACACTCCGTCGTTTTAATTTGAATGCTAACCTCGCCTCTATAGCGACCATTATAGAATTTTCCACCATCAAATTCGAGTACAAATTCAGTTGGAGCGTTGGAATAATATTATTTTTCATTTATTTACTTTGGGATCTTTAATTTCGAGCATATATTTTATGGTTGCGATGTGTATATTGGTCTTATTTGCGGGCAGTTTAGAGATCTACATAATGTCAAAAGAAATATTTTCGCGTTACATTTTCTGTTTGCTGGCGTATTCGATGTTCCTCATGCTCCGGCAAACTGTGTACGCTTGCGTTTTCACGGATCTTTTATGCGCGGAAATACTTTTTTTATGCCGCATAGCAGCAGCGTCACTGCAGTGTCGACATAACTCAACTTAAAATTCAACTCATCATACAACGTTGCGCTGCTTTTGCTCCTGCGGCATTGGTGTCTTGCTGTGTGACTTTTGCGCTTTGCTGGAAACGCAAAACGTAAATAAAATACATAAAGATATATTTTCGGGGGAAGAGCTAGAGTTATACGTTTGAAGGGAGAGTATGCTTGCATTCCGCAGTGCACAAATCAAATACGACTTTATAAACTGATGTATATTTGTATACATACATTTGTATTGGATAGTTTAGAAAGGAAAGGAAATATAGCAATAAGGTATAAATATGGTTAAAGCATGATACGAATTTTGGTTTACGAATAGGACTATTTACATACAATTAGGTAAACGAATAAATATTTTAAAGCAAAAATGATATCCTTCAATGCAAGGGTGAGGAGGTGCTAAGACATTTTCATGAAAATGATTATGTGTGACTTTAGAGTGAACTATGTAGAAATAAAAAATCTGGACAGCTGCATTTTATTTTCTTTTTCAGAGCGGAACTATTTTTATTTGAAGGTGGTGAGCTGTGCTGATAACCTCTGGGTGTTATCTTATCTGTGTTGGTCGTCGGTGGAAATCGCTGTTGAGGTGGCGATGAACAGGACCGAATTGTTGAACGGATAATAGATGAACTAGCACCTTGTTTCAGACGATACCTGGTCCCTCAGTACGGCTTAGGAATCCGTTATTATGTGAATATGTTGGTTCACTAATGAGTAGCGGCTATTACTGCATTATGGTACTGTGTTGTTCCATTGAAATAGAAGCAGACCATGGTCTGCGCCCCCCAAAGTAAGTTATTTGAGAATAATATATGATAGGATCTGTCACTAGGAGATATAGTAAAAGTGGAGCGATATAGAATTTAAAGAATCTTTTTGTGTTTATAAAATTATTCTAAACACTAACAGATAAATCAAACAAGACAAGTGGTTACTATCTATCAAGCACTATATTTCATTATATTGCATAAAATTGCGCTGTAAAAACTTTGGATCAACTCAATAGATTGCAGACGGAGTCGTGAAAAGATGAAGTTCACACGCAAAAAGAAAGGTTTTTTCTGCGTTTAAGTTAGGTGCTCGTAATTCCCAAGTAAGAGGAAAACCCATCATCTCGTCGTGCAGCAAAGTGATGTTTGATGGCCAAAAAACATATTTACGAAGTCGGCGGTTGGCTGTGGCCGGAAAAATGCAGCGAGCACCAGCAGCCGCCATTCATAACCTAAATGAATAGATGGCGTGTGGGTGTGGGCCCGTAAGCTTGGTGATGCCTTAATGGGTTTTTGCATAAAAAACAAGCAGCTCCTTACGCTTTTCAGTAACCACTGGTTACGCCAGCGCGAAGGAAAGCAAAAGGACCGCACCGAGCCCTGTAGTAAAGTTGTTGGAAATATGCAGTCGTGATAAAGTGCGAGCGATAAATGCAAGATGGCGCAAAGTTTTCAACTCTGACCCCCCACCCATAATGTCAGAAACATGAATGCGTACATAGTTTAAGTTAAATCTGATTTCGAGCAGAGTATTATGACTATATTTATTTCGAATGTAAAGCGAATAATACATTTGCGATTTTATAATATGCTTTTGGTGTTTTGTGTTTGGTGTTTATCTCTGGCAGGAAGTTGTCCCCGATGGTGTTGCCGTCTGCCTACGCCAAAAATGTTGTCACAGTGTGGCGGTGTTTTCCTTCCGTTTGCGTTGCGCGCATTAATGTATCTCCTCGGCTGCTAAATTATGCGCTAAATTACGCCGCCGAAAACGTCGTTAAACTGGTTAAAAGTAGAATTGTCACTGCGTGTCGGTGTGACACGTTGGTTCTAGTATCAAGGGTGTATGAAATTTACAAATTTCCCCCGCTAAGGCTTTTGGTGGCTCAATGAGTATTCCAAAATTTCAAGACGATTCTAAAGAGGAGGCTTTTATCGTGCAAAAAGCTGAAACAAAGATGCTTTCGGAGTCGTAAAGCGAAAGGAAGCCGGAGGAGAGAATCTAAGACACGTGGAAAATTCATACTGTATACCAGCCGTGCTGTGTAATTAAATTTTACACGCCCACGTGCGACTTTTGAAAGTTCTCACATCTTGCTGCCGTTTCACGCCGAAATGAATGAAAACATTCCTGAGGTGAAAGACCTTAAAACACTTGTCGTTTTATTATTTAATTCCAGCAGGAGTTGGAATGATTTGAATTTGAAGGTGTCATTTATTTGCCCCATTTGCGGAGTCAAACTCAACACAAACTCAAAGGCAGATTTGAAGCCTGAAGAACTTTTAAAAGTTGGGAAAATAAAAATCTGAGATATAAGATATTTTGACGCAAACTATTTTTAGGGGTTATATTACCCCTGATAATAATTTTGTTAATGTTAAAGCGAGTGGCCTTATTCACAGTGTTCACATTTTGTTCTAAGCAGTTCTGCGTGCCCCTATAGAAAATAGGTCATTGTACAACGAGCATGGAATTTCTTCTTTTTGTGACATTTAAACTGAAACACAGATTGCATACAAGTCAAGTTTTATAATTTAATCCCTGAAATAACTTAGCTATCAGCGGTAGTAGACATTATTTGCCCTAACTTATATGTAAGAAGTAAGGAACCTACAGGAAAAATAATAACACATTTCAGGCATTTAGACTGATTCGTTTCTACTAAGGATATCAATAAGGATATTAATAAAGATATCAGGAATTATTTGTAAAGACTCGTCAGGACGGGAAAAGTATACACAATTGAATATATATACACATCATTTCTTGTATACTGAAACATGTCGTTGTAGTAATTTAATATCTTTTTGGTGACGCCATTAACGGCTCCGGTTGGTAACCCCTCTTTTGGATAATTACGGAACACCATCGTCGAATTTAGGCTTAACGTTTTGGGAATTGAAGTGAGGTTAAGCGCACCGGTGCTATCAAGATTTCTTAATTAGTTCGCACAGCGTGGAATTTTCGCACGTTGTTTGATACGCAGCCACGGGCCGCCTACCAAAAACGCAATTAGGATTACACGCATTTGCATATATGCCGGCGAAAGGCACCGGAAATTTAAGGCTTTAAAATTGGCGGGGCGCAAACGGAAAATACTCTATTATTACACGCGTGCAACTCATCGCACATGGGGCGTGCATCATGTGCGTTGTGTGTGCTGCCTACGGTGACTAGTTGTGGTTGAGAATTTTGTCCGCGTAATTAGCGGCTTCAAATCCACGCAAATAGACGTTGCTACGTATGCGTGGGTGAATTTAATTAACTTTTTTAAGCGCACTCCTGCCGTGCTGCTTTGAGGGAGAATAATTAACAAAGAGACGAAATACCGAATGTGGAGCGATAGGCGTGTAATTCCTCAACCTCCAAAAGACGTGAAATTTAAGGCGTATTTCGAGAATGTGAAACTTTAATTGAAGTTAATGAAAAGTTGCGAATTACCTTTGGTTAGGTTAATTAGACTTTATAAAGACATTATGGAATTTCGAATAAAAGTTATTAAAATTACAATTTTTGAACATTATTATATGCTATATTATTCAGTTAATGCAGGTCATTTATTAATGTTGTTGTTAAATTACTAATTATAATAAAATAATAATTTGTTACTGCATATTTCATCAACGAAAATTATAGCAGAAATATATAGCCTGAGGTAATCAATTAACAAAGTTGTACACTTGTTAGTTGGTTCAATTATGTGAGTTTACATTTTTTTTCCTAGAGAATGAGGGCTATGAATATTAATTGCCCATAAATGAATATTTTCATGACTCGTTAAATTTTCACTCATGCCCTAAATACACATTTCCAATTAGGCTAATACAAAAGAAAGACGGGAATGAGACAAGATGATGGTCACCTTTTTGGTTAGGAAAACATATCTTCCCTCGAGTGGGGGAGAGTAGGTGGAAGATGAGCACCCGACCGAAGGATGTCTGTTAATGAAAACCATTTCAACGGTGTGGGACACAAGCCAGCCGAGGAGTACTTGAAGGTTCACGATGCAGTGATCATGATCGCGTCCAACCATAATGGTTTGACGGCGCTCGTCTGAAAGCCGAGTGGCCACTCGAATTAATAGAATATGAATATTAAAACGTTTCCGGCCGAACGAGTACGAACCTTGGGGCACGCTGCTTTGCTGTAATGCCTGTGGGAGCTGGATGGGAAAGGACGATGTGCAAGTTTCCATTGTAGGCATGTGAATGTGAACATTTCGCTCGCGTGATGAAAGAAACATCCCTTCGGGTGGACCACCATGCACAAAATTATAATCTAGGCTTTGTTTTTGAGGCTGCTTTAATTTTCTCTCGTTTGCGACAGACATGATGAGAAATGCGAAATAACGTACCGACCAACCTCTTCAGAACTTTGCTTTTTCTTGTAATTCTCTCCGCATTTCTTAGACGGCCAAAAAACACAACTACCTTCAAAAGATAAGTTTAATTTCTTTCAATGTGCCCGAAAACGAATTTAATATCTGCATGATAGGTAAATAAAGTTTTAATCGACTTTTAACTGTTTTTGAACTTTTTTTCCCTGTGTGGCGCGGTGCCCGCCTTTTACGGAAAGATTTTTTCTGCATTTTGCGCATCGTTAATCGTACATCCATTAAATTTTCCGCATGGCGTTGGAATGGTAAATGGGAAATGGCGAAACGTGACTCCCGTCCTTTCATTTCGCGGGCGGGTTTGTGTCGAAAGGAAGTCAGGGGAGCAGTGCTTGCAAAGATGCTGCTGAGAAAAACGTATAATTCCGTTCGTTCAGCAGGCGTTCCCTGCTTTTCCACCGCTTGCCTTACTGATAAAAGTTCATTATATGCGTAACAAGGTTTCGCCAATTTCTCTTACCCACTTTTCGGCATTTCGCAGTTTTCGCCCGGCTCGATAGCTGTGTGTAACGGGGTTTATATGTATAATCAATCGATGAGCAAGTCGTGAAGGGCGAGGAATTTAGATCTCAGGGACCAGTTAATCAGGACCCCAAGACGTGGTAACGAACCGCATGTTTTTTTAAACCTCTAAGTGAATTTTCTTCCTACTAAATCGATTATACATTCAAGGTCTTACATTTTTATGTATTGAATACGGGTTTATCTGAACCAGAAATTCGAAATCTGTATTACTAGTTTTAATTAATTTAATTATTCTCAACAAAAATGTATTCCAATTACATATTTGTAGCATTTAGACAGCACTTAAGCCCTGAGGGACCAACTATATTTGTTTCATGCAACTATGCAGCACTAAAATATGAATAATTTAAAATATATTTTCAACTACGATTACTTCTATTAGTATATTAACTTTTCGATATCAATTTGTAAAGTACGTAATTGCGCCGCACCAGATTCATCCACCATTTACGAACTGTAATTGGTAATTCGTAATTTGCAATCGTATTTATTCGAGTAGGGCCGCGCACATATGTTGGCAACCAAATACACCTGCATCTTGCAATTTCATCCTGAAAATGTGGTAGTGGCGCACATTTATGACATTAACATAATTCCAGGCGCCATGCGCATTTGTCTAATTAAACACATTAATTATTGCGCTTAATTTTCCATCGACTGTGACATCGGACACGCCATTGCTTGCTTTTACATATATATTGTAAATTTACTCACCTGCAGCGGTCAATGATGCTGGCCGCTACAAGATATGCTACCAGCTACACACGGTACATTGGGGCATTTACTCAGATGTGGATATTGGTTAATGGATTTGCATGTCGTGATGCATTTGGCAAACGCGACGAGGCGGTGTATAGAATAGTTACAGCATTTTAACATTACCTTGGGCAGCTTGTAACTGCACTGATTGAACGCCAAATTCTGCCCACAACTTCCGCTTTAATGTTAAACGTGAAACATGATAGTAATGGCAATAACGTAACTGCAATAAACACAATCATGTTATGTTTATTTATATTACAGTAGTACTGAATTTAATTTGCAGTTTAATTATTGAAATATGCCGGTAATATTTAATTACAATAAACAAACGCAATCTATATTCATGTAGTTCATTTATTTTAAGTTTTACCTAAAGGAATTAAACTTTACTGTACTTTTTTGTTAGTAAAAAGTTAGAACTTTTCTTTAGAAATCCATGCCTGCGAAATAATTAAGAGCCAGTCTGTATATTGTAAGCCTAAATGTTTAAAAGAGTGCACATACTTTGGACCTTATTGAGTTTTTCAATTAAAACTTTGATTAAGTTGTAATTTACTTTTATTTGCGCAAATATCCTTGTCTATATTAATTATTTCTTAAGGAACTACGTTGTGCAGGTTCGAATGGTTGCTTATTCTGTTTTAATGAATTGAAACCAATTTAGTTTAAATTTGCTTGTTTTCTTTTCCTTCCTTTACAAATGTTTGCATGTACTTTCTCACATACTTTATATTGTTATAAAAATTCTCAACTGATAATGTTTTGACATGTACGTATATCTCTTGATAATTTGATATCCTAATTGTAATTATTTAATTCGTGTATGAATGTTCCCGTTTTTTATTTCAGGAGTCCTTCGGTAACACTCTTAGTCGTTCACTACATTTTAATTGTTCATAATAATTGTATATCTCTATCACTTTTCGTATTATGTACTTATTTTGCCATTGGCCTTTATTTCTATGTATAATTACAAAAATTATTTACAATAAATAAATCATATATTTTAGAGTTTATCGGCCAATTGTGGTCTTTTGACAACATCAACCTTATATGATTCGCCGATGGTATTTTATTTTAGCAGGACTCGAACTACCCGTTTATTGACAGTAATGATTGAGCTGCGGAGACGAAGTTTTAGTCGTGGCTAACTTTATTTACAAAAATCTTACAACACCTCGACCGAGGTCCACATCTTCAACTTCCCACACCATTCATTTCTACACATCCACAGCGACAATTCGTGGATTCTCTTTGTTAGTCCTTTGATAAATCAATCTTAATTATTTCATTGCTTAATGTTATTTTATACAGCATTTAAATTGCAATTTTAGTTCCGGCTAAAGAGAGCTGTTCATCACTATCGCTCTTAATAAAGTTTGTTTGCAAATATGTCAATCTACAGTCATTTTCCCCACTCGTATTCACGAGTAGCAATAGAAAAATAAAAAAGTTATAAAATGTCCATTTCCTGCGAAAATATAGTTTTTTTTTCACTAGTTTCAATTTTAATGGGTGAGATCTTCGTAATATATTTATTAGTCTTCACTACTTGTTTGTATTGCCATGTAGAATTTCAGAAACTATCATTTTTCATTATTTTCTAAAAATATTCCATATTAAACTATCCACGTTTTATATAACTTTCAATGGAAACCTCTCAACCAATTTTGGTTTTCCTGAGCCCTTATGTAAATTATAAATTAAGGTCTGCCAAATTTGGGTTTTTACATTGTGGTTTTATTAATTGTATGCCATGTAAATTAAATTAAAGCGTAATTAAATGAATAAAACGAAATAAAACGAGCAATAAAACGAAATTACGCACACTGATATTAAATTTGCATTCGTAACCCTTTCGGGGTGTGGTCTCGCGTCATGTTGAACTAATACGTAAATACGCATGCTTTAAAACAAACGAATACCAATAAAAAAGGGGGAGCGGTTTACTGCATTCCCGTAGGGCCCTATCAGCGCACCGATGCATTTGCATACCTGCATATATGCAATTGTTTTACGGCTTCTTTGTTTGCGGCCCTCAACCATCGATAAATACAACCGAGCGTGATTAACTCTGACAATCACTACGTAGTAATCGTACGCAGTGTGCTACACACGGCCCACAACAACCATTGTGATAGCTGTAAATTAATTTCCGCCCTAAACAACATAGGAGGATCAGTGCGAAATAAACAGTTCCTTCTGCGAAAACACACGTATTTAGTGAATAATACGGTGATGATAAATGATGCGCGTCGAAATTGCGCGTTTTACAGCAGCGTAATCGTCGTGTCTGGGCGGCTGTAATTCTTTTCAAAACTGGAAACGCGTCCGCTCATCTGTTGTTCGCTGCTTTGTTAATGTTTTGTTGTGTTTGTTATTTCTGGTCGTTGACGAGGCGTGCACTTAGTACAACGCAGGGTTCACCCTCCGAATGCCGGCGGTATTTCTTTCCTCGGTTTTGGCGCAGACAACTTGATCGAAAGCGGATTGCTACATTCCAGAGCTGTAAGCGCGTAGAATAAGTGCGTCAATTTTTCAATCATTGTTTAGTTTGGCGTCTTATTTATTGCCGGCCCACCAAT
>WSZQ02144353.1:0-40632 GCA_019419845.2 Weissflogia rhopalogaster
GGTTCGGTAAATTAATTGCGATTTTCGAACTTACGTTTATTCGCCAAAATATAAATGAAAATCAAGTTTAGATGCCTATTTGACCTATGGCCTGCTAGCCGGCAGGAGAGGTAGAGAAGCGTTCGATGGTATACACAATTTGCAATTACGCAACAATAATTTTGCATATAAATCTCATATTTGACGCGTTTTGTGGCGTCGTCGCTTGTTATTTGTTGTCGTTTTTTCGTGATGTACAGTGATTTGCACGTATGTCTCTAACTTGTGGAATGCTGTTGCTGTGCTCCTTTCTTTTTGTTGACTGTGCTGCCAATTGCCATGACTTGTGAGTTTATTGCTTCATTAACCTAACCAAATTTGTCTCCGTCGGTGAATGTATGTATGCTAAATGTAGGCACGCATTGTGTGATGAATCATGTCGCTACAATAAAACTATTAAAACGTCTAATTAACGCCTATTATTACAAGCCTATCCATGTATTCAGAAATTGCTTATGTAACTAGGAGGGATTAATTGCAAATTGGAACTTTTGGATATTTTTTTCAGCTATTCCAAATGTACTTTACGAAGACCAAAGTCGGACGTCACCATGTGGCGGCCGCAAATCGTAGAATTCTTATTCATGCATTAAATGATTCTCCATTAAATATAGTTTGTTTTGGTATATGATACCCAAAGACAGTGTAGTCATTAAGAAATGTAACATGCAAAAATAAACCAGTTTTCCAAATAATAACTTGTTTTAAAGTTGTCGATTATTTTCATATTTCCTGTAATTTTAGGATTATAAAACATGCACCATTCGATTCAGAGTGAACGATTATCACTATTCCCAGCATAAATCCTCTCTCAATGCTCGTATGACCATTTAGTTGTAGGTCAACTACATCAACAATCCGTATCATAAAAAGTTGGGTTAATATTTATACCATGATGTGAAATTGTACGAAAAGCCAAATAGTTTCCATTAAAATGAAAATATTTTATATAATAATTTATGGTATTTGTGTGTACGGGTTAATATATAAAAGGTTTTTTATTCCCTCATCATTGACTTCATAAATGGACTCAAATACAACAAGCTATGATGCATCCAGTTTTGCAAATTAGTTTGTATGTAAAGGTGAATGGCAAATATAAATAAAAATATAATCTTTAGTACAATTCATTTCAAGTCGTTTTTCTTACAACGAAAATGCCGACGTTATTAGACTAAACTTTAATTAGTTGTAAAATTGCCTTTAAATAATTAGAAGAAAAGCTGTCGCTGAAGTAGTAGCAAATTTCACTCTAAATAGGTTGGTGCATGATTTATAATTCTAGGATCATGGTTCTAAACATTGTTTACTCTGATTAAAAGACAATATAAAGAAAGAAATAAAAAACACCTAAGAGATCATCTGATACTAAACCCTTTACAAATTATTCCAAGCCTATTTACGTGTTTTATAATTGTGGCTTATGTAATCAGCATGGGTTTATCATAATCAACGAAATGTACATTAAAAAATGTACGTCGCAATTTCTGGCTGCTTGTCAGTCGCATTTTATGCAAATATTAATTAAAATGTAAATATCTCGGGTGCTGCAAACTAACTAGCAGTGCGATGTAACAAAGGTTCTTCAAACTAATGCAAAATAAATTAGGTCGTGATATAAAGTGAAAGGAAAGTGTGCAAAATGCAAGCAACTTTTCGCACTCTAGAGAAACAACCGCAAAACAAAACAAAACAAACCGCAACAAAAACGCTACTAACAATTTCACATGCAACTCTTTTGATAAATTTTTGCCCTGAACAGTATTCTAATTACACCAGAAATTCATCTTCCTATCTAATTAATAAATATTTAGTTTACAAAGTATTTTTAAAATAAAAAATGATGCACAAACATCTTGAAAAATTGGTTCCATTTAACATCTCATATTTTAGGTAATATTTCCTCTTTTTTCATGTTTACTTGTACTCATTTTTGGATGTGTTTACGAACATAGAAATTCTGTAAAATCAACGCACACAGATCCGGTTTCGTTCCTGATTTATCATTGCGGATTCGAATGTAAATCATGGTGAAAACAATCAGCCTTGCAAATCGATAGCATTGGGCGTGGTTCGCACATACCAACGACTATTATTTAATACCAGGACAAATTGTGTGTGTGTGTGTGTGTGTGTGTTGCCGCGCTCTTCAGTTGTAACATTAGCAATAAGCAAGAGTCACGCAGAATACAAATAAAAATCAAAACAACTCTGTGAGAGCTCCGGTTCCAGGCCGGCAAGAAATCAAGCGCACGAAAACGCGCGAGAAAAAGAAAGTTCAAGGTCGCGCTTATGTGGATGGCCTTGATATTACACCAGCCGATTATCAGTGTTTTAATCGAGTATCTCCAAAACCACTCGCAGGAAAGACAAGGTAGCCTACCGCAAAAGACAACTGCGTATTTTATTATTTGACGATTGGAAATGTGAGCATTTTTTATAGGCGCCAAGCCGAAAGCGAGTTCTGTGTTTTGTTTACAACTCTAAAAATGTTTAATTATATAATTTTGCGTTTTTTATATCTTTATTACATAAGATTGCATAAATTAACATTCCTTTTTTTATTATCAACTAATTTCCGTTAAATTGTTAATTATGTCCATTTTCAGAGATAATTTTTAGATTTTTATTTTACAGCCTCCTAGATTTTAACTTCTAAAATCACGAGGAAAAAATGAAAGTAAAATGTGAAATTCAAACTTTGTTCTAAAATATTATCTAATCTATATTTCATAGAATTTTTATTCTTGTGAGAATGGGTTCTCCATTTCTTTCTGGATCGTTTCGTATATGATTATTGTACATAGGACCAAGACAAATATAAATGAAAGTGAAATCTTTAGCAGGAGTTATTTCAAGTAATATTTCTGAAAGCGAAAATCTCACCGTTATTAGATACAACTTTTATCAGTTATAATCTTAATTCTGCGTAACTAAAACGAAAACGTATTGCAGGAGTTTGTACAAAATTTCATTCTGAATCGATTGGTGCATGATTTATAATCGTAGAATTATGGGAAGTATGGATAAAATTGAAAACTTTAAAGCTAATCATTTTCGAGGAACATTTTTGCTCATTTTAATTCTCAATGACTACAGTACCTCTCAGCGTTGGATATACAAAAACAAACTACATTTAATGGGAAATCGACGTTGGAACATAGTGTACTTGCCGCCAGCGGTACTGGCTACAATCGCGCCTCTAACAGCAGCGTGCCCAAAATCGTCATTTCCTCCTTTGTATATACTATTAATACGTTATATACTACTAATTTGAAGGATATTTTTAGAGTAAAAAAACACCCAACTAAAACTACATATTGTCTACCTGTCAAATAATAAGATAAGCATTAAATTATTATAACTTTTCTCTCTCGTCTATATATATAAATCAATGCGATAAGTGTGATTTTGGCGCACAGTATGTGCATATTTTACAATATTTCGCGTGAACTTCAGCAATAATTTACATGTGTAGTTGCGCTATGTTTGACAATGCGAACATTTTTGCAAATGTATTTTGCTTCACTTGTCGCTATCGATCAGTGGTACTGCAAAATTCCACCGCATTGAACAGACGTAAATGTCACCGGTTCAATTTTGAATGCGATTCCAAGTTGTCGCAATTGAAATTTGCGACATGGCGTGGGCGGGTTCAGGGGGCTCCCTGATGATTGTGAGCAAGGTTCAATTTAGGAGTGCATCCGGCAAAGGGTTATAATAGAATATCCTATTTGTTATCTCTTAAGACAGTGTCACAAAATCACAAATTGCAGATTTGTTTGACTATTAGTTTTTATCAATGACTTAATCAGTCAGTTTATGATCTTAAAAAGTTGTGATCATAAATAAACGTTTATTCCAGGAATAACACGTAATATTTAAGTTAAGACGGAGAATCTTTTCTATAGATATTTCGTAATTACATTCTCTCGATTTCGTTTTTTGTGCGATGCTAAGTTCTTATAATGGGGCTTTGTTCAAAAATTTAAGACGCCATCGTTTCTCGTCGAATCGACTCGATATTAACTGCGACGTAATTTATTATGGCCTAGGTTACGTAGTTTTAGGAAGTGAATGGGATCCTTTCGATTCTACGCGCTGCTGTTATGTGCTGCTTTCGCGCCGGTAAGAAATAAACCAAAAATGCAAGAAGCTCAAGTAGACGATAAATCATCCGACTTTTCTCCGCGTATTTTCAACGGTGTAAACGTGCTTTTCTTCTTTTTATTTTCGATGCACCATGCGTCCAACCGCCAACATTGCTTTCCATTCGACTACGTTGATATTATATATAGTTTGTATTTATTAATAATACACTTTTAAACGATTTAAAAAGTTTAAATTGTCGATATAGTTTATATTGTTGATATATTAATATTGCCATGATATTTTTGGACTTATGAGGTCCACCTGCAATTTACCAGAACGGGCTTGTAGTTTTGTTTTGACTGCTTGTGGAAGCAAACGAGGGGATTTAAGGAAAATGGGTAAATGCTGCAAATTTTGGAAAGAATGGAAACAACGTGGGATTCAATGTGGACAATTTGATGAATGGCGCTGAAATTTGTTGCCCTATATTCCAACAATTTGGACGTGGACGTGCCAGTGCGTTTTTATAGCACTTTTTATACATTTTTTTCGCTGCAATTCGGCGTTGGATCAACCACATAGTATAACCCGCTAATCGTTTTATCCATCTCCAGATAGTAAATGTAGAGTACATCATGTGAATCCCAATATAATCTTCTTTATAGAAAAATTATGAAGAAATTATGAAAAAATTACAGTAAATGTAAAATATCAAATAGATTCAATCTTGAAACGAATAAACTTGCAGGTAGAGTACTTTCAGTTTCATTCAAAACCGGATCACGTCAGAAATGCCTAGCATACGCAAAAGTTATAAGTACTTTCGAGACTTAACTAGCAATCAAAGCAAAACCCGCGCAACAGGCAGACAGTTAATGAAAACGAATGATTAAATTTGCGCGTCACTAGCTTAACTTGCAAATACCTGTGCGTATGTAAAAATTGCGAGGTATACGCTTTTTGTCGATCATTAAAACCACAATAAACCCCACAATCAAACATGAAGTCGACCGAGCCCAGGAGAAGTAAAGCGCATTGCGCATGCGCTCTAGCTTCGAAGAGGCTCATTCACACTAATTAGTGGATGTGCATGTATATTGTGCATGTGTAATAAATGTAAACTACGATGTATACATATATATGTAATATGAACGGTGTGTTTTCTGCGTTCAGAAACATTGAGGCCAAGGCTGACGCGTATGCCCTTTCTTCGATTCATTGCGTTTTCGCAGTGGAGCACAGACGCGACATGAACGTTCCGCACACAACAATAATGGCTTCAGCAATTTGCGCATACGCAATGCGCCCAACTCTCGTAGAGACTAGTAAGAACTTAGTAGTTTTGGCGCAAGTTAATTAATCTTAGAGCTTTTACTAGCGTGTTTGGTATTGATTTATGCCTAACTGTAAGTACAATAAACAAACACGTTTATGTACAGAGGTAATAAATGACTTAATTTGCACATGACAAATTGTGTCGCAAACCTATCGTAAATATGAGTTAATGGCGCATGTAGACGACTGACAGCGGTGAGTGTGTCAGTTTTTTCTCTCTCTCTCTCTTTTTATTGCAATAAAGCGTTGTTGTAAATGCGTTTTGCAAAACTAATGTGACAAAACATGGGTGGTATGTCCTTGAGTGTTGGCAGATTCATTGAATGTGGTGATGCACGTCACGATTCGGAGAAATCCCAAACTCGAACAAAAGCCACGCGAAATTCGTATTACGATCATCGGTGCTTATTGCTGGGAATTAGATAGTGGGAATTATTCCGCGCGCTCAATTTTGCACGCTGCAAAACATTTCCTAACAAGTGCGATTAATGCCACCGTCCAAACCGCACCATCACTATTGCAATGCGTAATTATACTTTGGTACAATACAAATTATTTTATTGCAAAAAATCTATCAAAATAACGAACAAAAGTGGTTGAATGGTACTTCCAAAGGTCATTTCAGTGTTATCACGATGATAATCATACTCTAAAAAGTTTGAACATAATGATGCTATGGAAACGAACCTAAAATCAACGGTACTACAATGATTCAGCCCTCAGTTTATTCTTGTAAAGAATATAGTTCTATCTTTTTGATTTGATCAAGAATTGACAAAAGCTGCTCAAAGCAGTGAAATGATGACTTTCCTGGTCTGTTTTTAAATAGAAATTGTTAAAAGAAATCTAGAAATCTGAAATAAAGGAAATCTTTAGAAATCCCAAAATAATTCTATAACATCATTACGTCTTACTGAATCAGGGCTTAAGACTAAGGTCTGAAAAGATCTCAATTAACCTTCGAACAGTCCGAAGCTGACCTCTATCTAAACTTTAGCTAAACCACAACTAATGCCACAGAAATTATCATTAATCGCGTAGTTCTACGAAAATAATTTGAAATGAAAATGTTCTAAACTCACAATTGTTCTATTAGGAAACAATAACAGTTTAGCAATAACTTATTACCAGGATGTGTTTACAAGAAACTGATCTATGTTCTTATCGTCCTCTGTAATTGTAGTTTGTAATGTGAGAACCACTTCGGTCGCTCTCAATTGGTCCTTCAAGCAACTTGAATTATAGGTCTTTGGTACTCCGCCACTTTGTGCCTTTTGACGTTCTTTGTGGGGGTTTCTAGGAGATTCTCCATAGATTAAGGAGCATTTCTGAGAGTCCAAAAAATTCGATAGAACTTGAACCTGCAATCCCCGTATGTAATGTACGGAAAGAGAATATGATAATGCTGACTAGGAGTCGTCGTGTAGTTGGTAACACACCGTACATGACATACGGGGCAGGTTCAAGTCCTGTCGGAGGCATTCATCATTTTCTCTTTCTAATTATTGCAATTCGTGATGAACATCCTAAAAATTGCCTACCGATGATTATTTGTTCATATTGATATGTCAAAGGCAGCTTTTCTGCGGTCATACTTCATGACAATATGATGGTAGTAGTACGTTCGAGAATGTAAACATCTTTTACCCTCTATTTGTTAAAACCTAAAAACTTGCAAATGCACTACCGGAAAATAGTAATAGTTTAGACATAATTTATTACCAGGATATCTTAGCAAGGAAGTGATCTATGTCCCCTCTAACAGCAGATGATAATGAGAGTCCCACTTCGGTCACTCTCATTTGGTACTTCATGCAAACTTGGATTAATACTCTTTGGCAAGCTGCTACTGCAGCGCCTTTTTGGCGATATTAGTGGGATTTCCAGCATTTTTCATTGAGATGAAAGAGGGTTTCTGAGGTCCCGGGCTGTAAACAACTCGAAATATAGCTGAAATATAGCAGTTATAAAACTATGTCTAAATACCTCAGAGACAAAGATAATTTCAAATTTACTTTGCGATTGATTTTAACTGAAAGAAAAATTAAGTTGCTACCCCTCGGTGTAAAACATCAACTTGCTTTTATTTAAATTAATAATCCCCAACTTAAAAAATTTAATCACGAAACTTTAGACAGGCAGGAATCAAACATATTTCGTCAAATGTAGGTTACTTAATGCAAATTTTATCATAAATTATTCAAAATATGTGTTAAATAAATATTGGTTAACTTCAATGTTTTGTAATCTTTCCTTGTTGCCCGTTTTTTATCTTCATTTAATGTACAAATATTTATTCGTTTTTCCTAGCAATTGACCCAAAATTTCATTAAATATTTTCGGCGTATTAGTATTAAAAACAAATATGAACGTTTTTAATAATTCTTTTTAATAATAAATATAAATGAAAAATAT
Organism: Weissflogia rhopalogaster; assembly: GCA_019419845.2. NCBI lineage: Eukaryota > Metazoa > Arthropoda > Insecta > Coleoptera > Staphylinidae > Weissflogia > Weissflogia rhopalogaster. Next base: position 7,882 of record WSZQ02144353.1, read on the forward strand.
GTAAAAGTAACTCGTATAATATTTTATTCATATAATATGCAAAAATTAAGTTCATTTACAGATCTACATAAACAACAAATAAACGAAGCAAATACGGAGTCGTATACTTACTTTTCGCACACAGTACACACAGTCTAAACGGCTGTAGAATACTTTTCGAAATACGCATTCTGCATGACCCTGTTGGCAGTACATACGTATAATGTATACCTACAATTGCACTCGGCCTCATAAATCAGCGTTATGTGTGTGTATTTCTACTTTTACTGCACAACGGCCTGGCATTTGCATCCGTGTGTAATGCAAAGCGCAACAATAAACTGAAACAATATCACAAACGCCAAGCATGAGATAAGTGTTTTCTTAAGTACTTATTGTTGCAGAGAGTAAATAATTATTAATATTTTTCTGGATGTGTTTAAAAACATTGAGATATTTATATAAATTGCATTTAATCATGAAATTCTTCAGTTATTTGGTTGAGATAACCTTGTGATATATTTTTAAAGCGTTTAATTGCCTTTTTATATCCGGTGGGCATCATCCTTGACACTCACTTTCGATTTTCGTACCTCAGTTATCAAGGTATTCGCAAATTATGACTGAGTTTGTTGTTTATCATGGCCAATTGTCATTTATCATGTTTTCAATCATTTAGTGTATGATTAAAGTGGTATAATCTACGTTTTTCAGGTTTTCTGATTGGATATTTTTAGTGTAAAATGATACTAATGGAAATTAATGATTGATAATTCATGAGGAGTTAATAATATTAAATTAGAGATAGTTCGGTGCAGGATAGACTGGTTACAGTGACCTTGAATAAAGAAAACAATGTCAGGATAATCAAACAATAAATTGCCAAGGGTTTGTGACTCTGGAAGGAATTTATGACTCTGGAGTATTTAAGAAATTGCCAAATGTTGGGTTTCACTGCTTTACGGAGGCTAAAATTAGATTAATTTACGAAATTACCAATGATATGCATTTGTAGAATCAAATTTTGAGTAATTCAATTTACACATACCCCAAAGCAAATCCCAATTAAACTCAAAGCACAAACTATATCAAATATATAGATATTCGAAATCAAGCCCATCAAAGGCTACAAACAACAAATAATTATTACTTCTGTTTCCCAGAGGGAAAATGAAACTGTTATTTTAAAAATTTGAAAGAATCGTTTTCAACTGTTTGTTCTTTGGACAAAAAAGAGGAAAGCAATAGTTATATGTAATCGAAGGTATTTCTAGATCCATCTCAAGTGTTTCAGTCAGGTGTAGAACGTGCAGGTAGACATGTCCTGCGTATCACCCTCGGCGTCGTCGTTTTCTGTAACTCATGATGCTATGCCAGTATCATACACGTAACATACACGTGCACGTAGTCATTGAGAGCAGGTCTTCGCGCGGCGCTGGCGTGTGTTTATACTCGAGGGAACCGTCTGCAGAGCGAAAGAGAATGCGAATTTGCGCAATCGAAGAGTCCGCGAATAAATAATACGCCTAGCAGTGCTTGCTGCACGATGTGAATTCTTGCGTTCTGCATCATATACGGAGAGAAGTTAAATATTAATTGTAAGAGAAAAGTTACATCAGTTACCAGGTTACCAGGCATGATTTATGAGTAAATATTTGCTGCTCTTTTATAATAGAGAGATTTAAAAAGTGTTTTCTTGGAGACGATTTAATATTTTTTATTGCGAAAATCTCCAGGAGATTGTAGAGCAACTTAACTCTAAGTAGATCTAATAGGACGCCGCCTAATTTATCAATACTTTTTTTTTGAGTGACTTCGTGCAATGTTTACTTTTTCTTGAAAATATTCGACTTGAAACAGCCGAAAGACGAAGAATAGAAGAAATACATTAGTAATGTAGATGTCATTCGTGGAATGATATAATAGAGAAACAAGAACATTTAGCACTGTGGGATTTATTTGTACCACAATACATGAAATGAAATATAAAATGAAGGAGAATAAGATAACGAGGAGATTCAGGCGGAGGCGGCAGCTGGAGACGATCGGCTGGTCGGCGGGGCTGGCAGGTTGATGTGAGCCTTGCTGGTGACGACGGCCGGTAGCGAACTCGGTGGCGGCTGCTGGCACCGGTGTAGTCGTTGGAGGCGGCCGGTGAGGGACTCGGTATGGACTCTCTGTGACGGCGGACTCTCTGGTGGCGGCAGCTGGTGTCTGGCTCGCTGTTGGTGGACTTCGATGTCGACTGAGTTACTGAATGAATGTGATGACGAAATGTTGACTATATATAGCAGGTGAAAATGCTGACGCAACCATTTCTTTAGTTCGTCACAGCAGAACACGTGGTCGCGATCTCGCTGCGCCGTGTCGATTTTGAAATGTCAGCATTTTCGATGTATAGTCTCGTCGGATGTTGATTACGTGCAGATTATGGTTTATTGATGTTGATTGTGATTGTGGTTTGTAGATCCTAATATTGTTTGTGCGGCAATGGATTGCCGCCACAGTACTTTACTGAAAGAATACTGGTCAGATTTCTGGTCCTTCAGAACTCCGCACGGGATCTTTGATGTTTTATGGAGTTCATACTATACTTTAAAAAGCCTAAGCACTCTAGGAAAGACATGTAGTATCGAAAAATTGTAATAAAATTCCAAATTAATTGAAAATTGAATATAATGAAAATCTTGTGGTTGAAACAATATGAACAGCTAATCAGGTCAATACAAGGACGACCTTGATTTCAAGAAGTAAAAGTGCAACGTAATGGATAAACTAGGTTAAAATGTTCAAAATATATTCCATACAGCTCATGAACATACCCACTCCGATTTGCCCTCCCAGGTCTCATGAGCACTCGCCTCACACCTTCATCGACCAGAATGTTCGCACATTGAATATGTTGTTTATAATTATTATAAACACGTTTCGCGCACGTTTTCGCACAGACTATGCGCCAATGACAAAACGCACCAAATGCGCAATTAAGACGCATTGGATTATCATTTAATGTGGCTTGAAAAATGCAGGTGTGATGATTGAATAAAAAAAGTTGGCAAACTTGTTTATGCGATTCAAAAACATGGATTGTTAAGTCAATAGACGAGATACTTCATAACATTAAAACACATAAAACACAAAAATATTAAAGACATTCTGTAAGAATTAATGCATGAAATGGATGTACGAGCTTTGCTGAATTTGGTTTGAAAATTAAACAGTTATTTGAAGCCCGAAAATGTATTATTTGTACATTTGCTATTCTATTCTAGTTGTACGGAATTAATTAGTTTTGAGATGGTTGAGGATTATAAATAAGTTACTTAATGTTCTGCAATTTTATTACGAAAAATAATGGGTTGGTTGGAAAAGAAAGTTTCGTTGTTAATAGCTTATTGCAATCAACACAAATTCCCCAGCTTAAAACAAAGTTTACACTAGTTTACTATAAATCGTTGCACGGTTTTTCTGCGTTGTTGGAAAGTTTTAATGAATATTCACGTGCATATTTTCCATGCAAATATTTAATTAAAGCCGTAATAATTATCGTCGACTGTTTTAATGGATGAAATTGCGTCGCCCAGCTATCATAAAGGAGATACTAAAAAAAGATACTAAAAATTTGAAGTAGAATGATTATTAATGTTTTATACCCAGAATAATTCGATTTACTTTAGTAATTTAATTCTGGTATTCATAGTTGTTTCCTTGTTACATTCCAGGCCCAGAGTGAATGGTTGCGACAAGTATAGCACAAATAATTGACAAGATAAAATATAGTTAAGAGTTAAGATCTTTAAAAGTTTGGATTCAGAGATTTAAGGACTCATATGTTGATAAAAATAGGAAAAATGTGTTATTTCGAGAGTTTAGGAAGTTGAAAATCACTTAATATAGATAATATAACATTATCTTACGTTATCCCAACTTAACTTCTCTTAATATGACCTAATTTAGTCTAACAAACTAAAAACAGACTAAACAAACTAACTGAAGATAACCTCTAAAACAAACAAACTCTTATTCTAGTAAACTATAATTAAACTCGTTATGGCGCACAATGAAAAGCAATGAAACACAAAATTAGCGATTCCTGCAAAACATGTTCCTGCAAAGTAGACGAATGAAAATCGAACGAATGCACACTGAGTGACGGAGTGTATTTATTTCCACATGCATATTCAATGGGCGCATTCAAATAGTAGTAGGCTCTCAGCAGGAAACGCGGAAGACGCGGATAAAACTCTCCTTTCTTGCTCGCTGAATCCGCCTCGTTCACCTTCGTATTCCGTATGATTTCTACGCTTCGCATTGCGAATGAGTCGCAGTTATGCGTTGTTTATTTGCCATAAACTATTAAACTTGGTGGAGAATGGACGCGGCACGTAAACAGGAGGTAAAACACATATTCAGGTTGGCACAATGTTGTAACCTATTATTCGCTACCTGCTACTACTGCCTGCCTGGTTGGTTGGTGCTGGCACAAACAAAATTCCCCGAATCCGCTTGTAAATAATGACAGTTCAAATAAGTCTCATCTCATTATATAACACAGTTTGCGCATTACTCACCTGACGTGTATATGTACAGTATGGTAGCAGTCGCATGCAAATGTTGACAATTTCTGAAACTATTCTATCCGAGAGTACTATAAAGGTGCAATGAATATGAAAGGTGTTGTAATACAGCAGGACAATGATGTGTTGTATAATTTTACACGTGTTCTGTTTTTATTTTGTGGTTTTTACCTGTTTATCTTGATGCAATCCGACGAGTTTAATTTTTTTTGTATATTTAAGAATCACAGACTTATTGATAAAGAACAGCGTTATCAATATGTCAATATGATTTTTCTTTTTGTTGTTCCTGTAAAATTTATTAATATGAAAGTTTTTCCGCAAATTGTATGATGAATATTTGCAGAAAACACGCAGATATTAGGAAATCTTAATTTTATAATAATCGTTCTTAAGACTCGTATAACATCAAATGTTGTCCATACTCTCAACTCCTCTCTAGTGTAAGTGATTTAAAATCTATCTTTTAAGAAGAATTCTAAAAAGTAACATTTTAAAGGAAGGGAAGGGAATTAAAAAAAAAGGAAAAATTCACTTAAAATTATTTTATTGTATTACTATCAATAATTCTAGGAAATAATTTATTTATCTAATAAATGTTAACCAACAATAGTAAAAAACGACAAAAATGATTTACTGCAAAACTCGTAGTTTTACTCATAAAACTTTTCTGTAACACGTTTCAAATAAATGCTTTTAAAAACACATACATAAACATTTTCGAAAATATAAACACTGCTTATCATTCATTTAAATTTTTAGCAAATAAAAATTTTGAGTTAAAATAAAGATGTTTCTGCAAAATTTATGACCTAACGTTAGAAAGAATCCCTAAAATATAAAATGTCAATTGAGATTAATATAAAATACTTAAAACTTAAAAAGCAGTAATGTTAAAAAAGTAATATCAAAAAATGATATCAAAGCTAACTTTACCATTTATTTCGTAGTTTTTCCATCGCTAATATTGTATTTAAAGAAAATCGGTGTAAATTTAAATGAAATTTATAGTAAGTGTGGAATACCAAACATAGTAAGTACTCGCCAAAATTATAATAATCAATTGTTATAAAACTCCACAAAGGCTAGAATTTCTTTAAAAATGTGAAAATACAGAAAAAAATGTCACTTACCTTCCTCAGTAACGATTAAACCTGCTGCCGAACAACAGGAATTCCATTAAATTCTTTCCGCTTTCAAAAATCCTTGAAAATTCTTTGAAAAATCACACAGAAACATAAATAACAACACAAAACGATTGTATTTTGTACATGTTTGTTTTCTTTATTATATTTAACATTATTCTCATTCATCAATATATAATATTCAGTTTATTTTTTTAGCGGTTGGGCTGCTTACTTACAAATTCAACTTACATCGTTACATGTCACACAACAGTTTGCTTTAATTGTAAAATCACGTGTTTTCACCTTCTCCATCGATTCACTCCAAAAATCAATCAATCAATCCGCTTGCATATTTTTACAACAAATATAAATTCCATAACTTAAACTTGTCTATAGATATCGTTAATCATCTTGTTCGTGCCATCTTCCGAAAGAAAAAAAACTCTTGTCTCACTCATTAGATTACATTACAATACACATTAACAAATAAAAATGTACAATACGTTATTATAGTTAGAGCCCGCTGGTTTTCTTATGTTTTTTTTTTAATTTTATTTATGTTTTTTTGCCTGTATGTCTTCTGTTTGTGAATGATATCAGTACAATCATTATATACATTTTGGAAATTTCGTATTTATTTTTCTCATTACATTAACATAGATATTCGTAGTTATATCAACATACTTCCTAAAATTTGTAGCATATGTCTGCATGTTTGTCATTCGTCCTCTTCATTTATCCTGCGTGCATATGTGTCTGATTTGAAGTAGTTCCAACTCAAACTACATTCAAATCGAAGGGATTCATCGATTACGGATCGTAATAATTATTAGAAATTGATTAATAATTGGTAAAATAATAAGGTAGTAAACGTACATGTATATTTAGGTATATTTTCATACAATTCATGTAAAATATATTCTCAGAAAGACTCTGATAAACTCTCATTTGTTTAAAGTCATCTTTGACGATAGGCCTCTCTGTATTCGCCATGCTATTTCATAAATATTTTGTTTATATTTGTTTTTAAATCAATTTCAGTCAGTTAACCTCTGTGTGTCATAAGTACATTCGGTTCAACAATTGTCTACATAACAACATAATAAAGGCTTTTTGATAACCCTAATCTCATTTTGTTAAGACACTGTTTTAAACAAACGTTCTTTAAACTCGTTTTGAAACAAATTTTTAGGAATTTTTCCGTTTAGGCCGGTTTTATTATATCCTCAATAAAGATCTCTCCTGAATTTTTATTATAATTTTTAATAAACAACTGTAAGTATGAATAAGAAGGTTTTGGCAATTTTTTTCTAATGATATTTGTACTTTTTTTTTGGTTTACATGCATTTTAATATTGGTTTTTACTTCAACATTTTGCATGTCTCTCTCTGGAACTTTAATTTGTAATCTTTGAATAACAAACTAGGTTTCTGTACAAAGATTTGATTATCTAAAATATTTCTGATTTCTGGAGCCGTGAAAGCGTTTCTTTTTTTTTGAATATGTTTATTATTTGTCTTTACCTCAACCACCTTTGCAAACCTCGCACAAATATTAGACCAACGGCTTTGATAGATTCTCCTTTATCCTCGTTAACCCTTTCCGTTCTCAAAGAACTCTAAAAATATTTAGTCATATACACACTTGATGACACCAAGAGAAGTCTCTGAAAAAGATGTACGTTTGTCATCCATGTAAATCACACCCCGGCTCGCACAAATTCCTAAATTACAACATTGATTTAATAGGTAATAAGTATAGATATATACAATTATTACGTGTGAAAACGTGCTCCTCCTATTCCCGTCTTTTCCTCATGCACTAAACGTTAATACTTATTGCAATCCGGCCGACGTTGTTTCATTCAAATCAAATAAATTGTGGACAAAAAAAATGAACGAGTAAATTCCAAATAAAGACGAATAAAGAAAAGTTTTAAAAAAATATCGAAAAAAAGTACGCTTCGGACACGAATAGTAAATAAAACATAATCAGTCTTAAATAAAGAAAATCCAGGTAATTTAAACAAATTTACGTTTTGTTGTTGTTTCTTGTGCTTTACGCACGCTGTTATCTCAAAAAAAAAATGAAGCAACGCTCACCGTGTTTATATATATAAACATTTTTGTGTTTATCTCTTTCACCAGTTCACTTTTGTGACATGCTCTTCTTGTTTATTGACAACATTCAATTTCATTTTTTCTATCCTAGCACGGGCGATCTACTATATTAATCAATAGAGGAATTAGTATATAGTCGTTAAATTAACTTGTTAAACAACCCAATAATGCGTTTTCGTTTCCAACATTTTTATACATTTTTTTGTGTTTGATTTAAACGTGTTTCATCACAGCCACACACCAATGATGCGTCGAAATAATTTCAAACGAATATTTTCAGCCTCATTGAGTTAAACACACGATTTGTGTTGATTCTTATGTTTTTTTTATCTATTTTGTGTAGTTTTGTTTACTTCTTAACGCTAATTGCGCCTATTTAACATCTAACTAATATAGGATAGGCCTACAATTATCAACTTTCGTAACATTTTTAATATATCCATTAAAAGTATAAGAATTAAGAGTTAACATATGTACTAAAAAATGCGGAATGATTTATACATATTTCTTGCTATCTCTGCTAACTCTCCCTATTTAGAGGAGCTAATGTGTCGGTGAATCGCCATCTTGTTTTGACCTAAACGTTAAGTAAATGTTTCTTGGTGGCCTACGAGCTAGACCTCAGTTCATGGATTCCCGTCGTCGGCAAACAGAAAAAAAACGTGTTTTTGTTGTTCGGCAATAGTCCTTTCAGGCGTAAGTCTTAGACTTACGAAAGAAGACTACCATCGGACGGACTAACAGCGCTCTCGTAATTGTTTTCGAAATGTTTTTGTGTGTGTGGGTGTATGTAGTTGGTTGGTTGATTTTGTTGTTGATTGGTTTTCGTGTGGTTAAGTCTTGTTTCGCGAATGACTTACACGCATCACGTCGAGCAGGGCATCCAGGTGGCTTGGCATCCGCACGGCGATGGTGTGTAGTTGTAGCTCGTTGGCATCACGGGGTAAATGTAGCTGTAGACGTAGCCGTTGGGCGGCGGCGCCTGCTGATGCTGCTGCGACATGAGCCGTTGCTGGTCGAGGCAGAGCACCTGCCAAGCGAGATTGTCGATCAGCGAGAGGGTCTGGCGTCGTTCGTGTCCCATCAGACACACGGTGGACTCCTCGACGACCTGGTGCAGATGCATCAGATACTGGTGCTTGAGCGTCTCCTCTTCGGGCCCGCCGAAATGATTCCACAGATAGCTCTCCAGCTTGATCTTCTGTTGGTTGATGTCGGGGAAGTCGATGAAGAAGCGCGAGCACATGTACCGCTGCAGGGTCTTGATCCAATCCGGTCTCGCCGGTTGGTAGTTCTTGACTAGCAAGTAGCAGTACTTGAGCAGGCCACCGCCGCGTATCTCTTCGGGGTGCCGCGTTGAGATCAGTTTGTTTTGCAGGTGGTAGAGTGCTTCCTGGAAGTCCCCAAATACAGACTCCCCGACCACGGTCGGATAGAAGTTCTCGCTAATTTCCAGCTCGCTGCAGTCGTAGAAGAGCAACAGGGAGTCGAGGACGATCTGGAAGGAATCGACGGAGAATTCAAACTGACGACGCATGGTGTCAACGAATTTCAGCTCGACGTTTTTATGACCACGCGACGTGCCTAATGAAATTAGCGACCAGCGGTCCCCGTCGTTGTTCACTTTGACCATTTTGCTGACGTACGCTTCTTTCATACTGCACGAGGAGATACGTTTACGACTGACGCCTTCAGGCAGGAGGTCGTAGAGCGAGTTGAGGACGGCGGATTTGACGCGGTCGTAATTACGCGGCGTGGCCAGTTCTACCCCGAAGATGAGATCCAGATCATTGTATGGCTGCGATTCGATGGCGAGGACGTGCGACGCGGCGCCGCCGTTCAAACGTATATCGCGCACTTTCATTCCGGCACCGCCGGCGGACGTATCAGCCTCCAACTTGCCACGCACCACCGTTACCAGGTCACGGAGACGCACCTCGATGGTTGGGAAGTTCCCACGACCGTGGATAGCAACCACCTCGTCCATCACATCGTTGAGTCGTCGCACTTGCTCGTAACTTAACACCGCCAGTCTTTGCTGAGATTCCACGTCTTTGGAGGAGTTGTTCATGGCGATACGATGCTGATGGTGATGTTCCTCGGTATTGTTCATCGTCCCGCACTGCAAGCAAAGAACAGACATGTTAGAACACTTCAAAGTCGCAATAGATTGCAATAAATTGCACAATTGGTAATTACCATTTTTGATGTGTTAGAGAGATAATGGGATGAGCAATAGATTGTTGTATGATGGAGATAACGTAACGCGTGGGTTTTAGCATGCGTACACTCACGAGTGTAGAATCACACTGAGCGCATTCACTATCGGGCAGCAAGAGCACACGGGCGGAGAGGGAATGATGCGCATCGGTTTTGCGCGAACCTAACATGCGAATGACGTCACAACCGCCCGCCGCCGTCGCTGCCGCCCCCCACGAATACCCCACAGGCTATACGCGTAGGCGTCGTGAATGAAATGCGTAGGCGAGAGGGACCTACGGGGTCGCGGTTAAGAAGCGTTCCCTCGCCCACGTGCCACCCCGAAAAATATCGATTCCAGAATGCACTATGGTGTGGAAGCCAATAAGGATCCACGAACTCATTCAACTTCACACTGTGGAACCCAGAAAAAATACATTCTATAAACATAGAATTACGTTATCAAACTATAACTGATATTATAACAGTTGAGCATCTCTGATAATCAGTTCTTAACAGTCTAGAGATCAGAGACTAAATAACAATTACTGGACGTATACCCACTTTGAAACTCATTCAACTTCCCTCTAAGCGAAATAACAAAAATCTGTTCGAATCAAACTCCCAAATATCTCCAGGGAGTTGATCCTTGAAACCAGTCACTCTGATAGAATAACTAATAAAAATGGTTGGAATTGATTCCACTTTTATGAAATATTAAAATATGCATAATAAAATGTCCTAAAGGTATTGCAAAGTTTATACCAAAATGACTTAACTTTAGCAGCAAATTGGTAACCCCGAAAATATTCTGCTTAATATTAATAGTCCCTTATAACTTCTAAAAGAACAGGTACCTGCCATGCTTAACCCTAAATCAACAGGAGTAAGCTCTAGACTTGGGAAGGAACCATATTTACTATCCGTATCTGTGTCACCAATGGGTTATCTAATCAACTTGGAAACAACCTGACACACTTCCATATATTGCCAGTGGCAATGAAGGACTGACTACGAACGTAATAGCGACTGAGTTCAAGTTCATGGCACCGAATGTTCCATTGCGTTCCATTACAAACAAAGGACGTTTATACATTTTCAATTTCGATTTTCGTTTCATTGGGGGGCCGGGATATGAACGCCAAAAAGTGGAACATCACCCATTTACCTAGAGTATTCTGCATACTGATTGTAAACAGCAATCAGAAATCATAACACGATGTACGCAAGACTGCAATACTGCGTACTGCGCTTCGTCCTGCATCGCATCGCATGCCACGCGAAGGTCAGAGAGCCTACATTCATCCGTTGCAAGTGCAATTGTAATTCCGATCTCGGCCTACAGTGTCCCGACGTGTTTGCGCATTATTTTCCATTTCGTAACCGGCCATCATGTCATCGTCAAAATGTGCGTAAATGTAATGAATGCATACACATTCAGGCGTGCAATACTCGAAACAAGCGAGTGGTAAATGTTAAATGCCACGATAGAGGCGAGGTGTGAATAGAATAGATCATGATTTGAATATTGTATAAATTACAATTATCACATTGCGTTTATTATGATTGTGTATAGTACTTAATGAGATAATTGAAAACGAAAAAGAAAATTTGTAACGAGAAATTGATGACCCTAATGATAGTGATCAGAATTATTTCTAGACAACAAGTTGTAAAGTTAGGATGCCTCATTCTGAATATATTTCACGCTAAAATGAGGAGAAAAACTAACCCGAAACACATCCTAGGAATGAATGAAATGAATTTAGTACCAAAACTTAACCCTCACTTTTTTACAACAAACAGGGATTTAAGATTCTGCAAATCTGATGCAACTTCCAAAGTTTAAAATAATGTTCTGACTCGCAAATGGTATTATGAAAGTAAAACGGGCCAGATTCATCCCCGAGACGACTGTATAGTTAATATTTACACTAGATATAGAATGCAATGAAAAGCTAACAAAAATTGGTGACCCCACCCTTTTAAGAAATTAACGAAACGAATTAGAACAAACAGATCTGAACACCCAAGGCTAAATTAGAATCCTTATAATAAAGTCGTGGTTATGTATCTAATTTAACACATTGAACAAGATACTAATTGTGATCATAATTACACATTGCCATTTCATCACCGCTAGCTGAGAGTTGCAGCTACTGCACAGACAATCAGCACATTGTTATATTCACTCGAACGTAATTACATTTATTATGATTGTTGCTATGTTGACATTGATGAATATTACGCTATCCAACAATACCATACGTGCCCGTGTCCGTTCAAATCCGACCAGAACTCCGAAATAATCAACACACAGTGCCAACGTATGGTAATACTACCGACGTCTACGGTTTATTTTATCACGCATATTGTTGAATTTGCTTGCCATTGTTACATTTTTTTCGCCAGCCCGCACGTGTTATCACGGCAATAAAAAAGGAAGCGAATTAAATTCAGCAGAAAGAAACTTGATGAACAATAACACGCTCGTCGACTTTCACATAGTCAATAAAAGCAACTCATAGGAGGATGATTGGTAAGATAACAAAAAATACGTACATACATATAGATACTCTTGCATATACGTACATTCTTGTCCATAGATAAATAGATACACAAGAGTGAGCGAACGTTAATCGAATTTCCGCGTAGCGTTTCTTTCCCAGCGGGTAGTAATTAATTAGCAACGATGTAACGAAGAGCGGCGCGAGTGTGCGAGTGTAATTTAATGATCGTGATGCATCAGTAGATAAAGTTGGCATGAGTTGGTGTTAGTGTTCGTCTGTTCGTGAGCGTGTACTTTCGCAAATTTTGCGCCGAAAAGTCGATTTTCGAAGGATTACGATCGCTGTTATCTGACGCATTGGACCGCCAAATTGAACGATGCACATAAGTGCATCATCGTGTGTGCTTGCAGGCGCAGTGAAATGCAGTATTGTCACGATAAAACGCACGAAAACCGACAGGCCTCATTGCTGCTGGTGACAACTCAAGAAAAAGGCAAATATTTCCACTTTATTCGTAAATATTTGTATAGCAGCGAACGCTATATGTGGTCTATCTAGTAAGTATGTAGCGTGGTGTTCGTGTAAGTGCGGCATGCACGTAATCACAATTTTGCTAATTCATGACAACGATGGCGGTAGCGCGCCGCGACCGATTGTTATTCCCCTTACCTAAACACTAAACCACAAAATAACAACATGTAACATATGCATAATGCATACTATTAGTGGTTATGACAGGGCAAAGTTTCAATTTAAAAGATAGAAAAAACCCATTATTTAATGATATCGCAAAAAAAACTTTTAAAGTATTAACTTTATGTAATATTATTTGTAGGTAATATGTGCTATTGAAATATTTATAGTATATTTTCGACGAACTTTTTTGGAAACAATCATTTACAATGATTGCGTATATTCGTAGAAATTTTGCGCTCCTGACTACAAAAATGGACAATTTTATTTTATATATTTATACTCATCTTCTGAACAATAATTAGATTAGCTTGCTCGTCAAAACTAGTATAAATTCTATTAAATCATTTGAAAACCAAACATACTGTTACACAAAGCCATATGTATATCATATATAATCATGTACCATTGATCAAAGTTGAACCACACAGATGTATGACGCTTTGTAGTGTCCACTGAAAAGTGCAAGTCGCTGTGCGCCACTCACAATATATCAGGCTTAACAGAATGGCACGCCGCGTCGGCCAACACACAACCGAATCAAATCTCTACAAAGTCATGCACGCGAGTAATGCGTATGGCACGTCGCAATCGATTGTCTACGCCACTCGCCGCCATCGCAATGAATGGAACTTTCCAACTTCCGGTATGCATGCGTGTGCGTATGTATGTACATTAACTACATGCGAGAAGTCTACCGTCGACCGAACGCATTGTGGGCCATCTATTCAACTTTCATTCACCGTTTGACTGCGCATAACCTCAAGAGTCAGCCAGCAATTAAGTCATCCTATGCATATGCCCTATAAAAACTTGCCCAGATCAGTGTTTCTCAAACATTTCCCTTTATAAAGAGATAAAAATAGATGAAACCTTTTAGAATAGATGAAGAAGGTGACAATTTTCTTGAAATATTAATTAAAAATCATCTTCGAAACGTTTAGTTTTGTTAAAGTTTAAATTAGGCGAGTAAAATTCCAAAAATATAGTTTGAGAACCAATTATGAGTTTATAATGAATGAGAGAGTATAATTCAGTGGAATAGAATTTCTTTCGTGCTTATTTCGCTAATGAGAATCGGATTTGTTACGTCAAAGTCGCCGGTATGACCTACAAACACAAAAATGTGCTTAACAACGCTTGAAAAAACTTAAAAAGCAACGAGCGTCTAATAATATCTTGGCAACGTATAAATATTACTTTCAAATGATATATAATCCATGTGAAACCAGAATAATGACCAATATTTGCTCAAAATTCAACGATTATCGTTCTTGCTGGAAATATGTGTTGTTTAAACAATGTCATTTAACTACTAAATAATATTAATTGATATATGAACTTTAAACATAGTTAACTCTAGCTCGATTCATAACATTCCGAATAATAATGGAAAATTATTATTTACAATTTTTCTAGTATTATTATTGACATGAATTCACTATTGCAATGAACAACTTTCTAATTAAATAAATATAGTTCTCCCTCCTATATGTGTTTAAATAAATATTTGAAAAATTGCTAGTTGATTTATAAAGATAGATTTATTAAGCAAAAAAATGCAAAAGAAAAATACTAATGTGATTAATGTGTTTTGCAAGATTAAATAAATTAAAAGCATATCTGTTACGAGCTAATCATGTGTTAAGTAGGTATTAATCAACAACTTTATCGACTACAATTGCAAATGTCTCACTTAGTAACAATTGAAAGTCTTTTGTTTTCGCATTGAATGAATAAATCTCCGATAACTACTCATACAAGCCGCAGTAAGCGACGTATGGTGACACAAATAAATGGTTTGCCACTTAGCTGACTGTTGCTAGCGGCTATTTGCCTGCAAATAGAAAGACGCTTGTTTGGAAACGTCTTTCTTACGAGATACGCACATATTAGCGTGGGTGTTAGAATTCACGCACAAAAGGCATTCATTTATTTACGTCAAACTTTCTCGACTTTTTATTGGGGACTTTTTTATAGTTTGGCCTACTTTTTCTATTATAGGAAGCTATTATAGGTCCAGTATGTGACTTCGCTCACAACAGGAATAAGTCTTGGAATCTAAGAAACTAGGAAAGTTTGCGAAGACATGGCTAATATAACTTAAAAACTGCAAAAGATGCTTTTTCATGCTTACACATGTTGAATTAATAGAAAATCAAGTAACTATATGGTAAAACAGATTATAACTTATTCGATGTGTCGTTATCTGCGTTGAAAATGATGTGGATCAAAGTAATGAAGCCTCGAAGCCTGTAACTATACAATCAATTCAAATTACAACGAATGTAAAAAGGAAAACACCTTGATTTTAGTCTATTTTTAATCATAAAATTGAAATACATCGAAACTGGCCGAATCTGGCTGGCTGTTGTGCACGGCATTGTAAGACGCGAAATTATTTTCCGCATGATTAACGTAGTTCAATTCACGTAAAATGCGCTGCCCTTATCAGCGATGTAGTTTGCCGCGCAATACTCGTATGTTCATCATGGATGAACGGATCCCTGCATCCATATTCAGATTCCTGTAACCATCCTCTACGAACTGTAAACACTATTATTGAATTTCGAGTCGTAATTTCCAAACGAACCGAGTAATGGTCAGAGTTACTAGCAATTAATCACGACTGTAAGGTATTTATACAATCATACATGTCTTATGACTATGTTTCTAGGTTTTGTCATTGATAACAGCAGTTTTTTACTAGTTTTTGTGAGAAATTGGAACAAAAAACGGTGCTAGGTCGTGGATATAATAAAAATGATATTAGTTGTAGTATTTTCTTTGTAACAATTGTAATGTGAAGTAAGATAGAACGCTAATTTAATAAAACTTTAACCAAGGTACTTCGTTATCTAGTAAAACTCTAAGGTCTGAGTCTGTTGTAGGGACATGTGCAGAGTTTTAATGATATTCACAGATAGTTCTAATATGTTTGTTGGCTTTAAAACATCCCAAAACTTTGATGGAAATATTTAAAGCTGTTTATAATTTGTAGAAGTCAGGGTGCGACTATAAATTACAGGAATTCTCTCGAAATATTGTGACTAATCAAAGTAATGCCTACCCTTATACAGTCTATATTAAAAAAAAAAGTTTTTCGGGAGGACAAGCAAGAAATCAGGACAAGGAAACATAGCGTTGCTATGCCGAGGATATTAAGCATATTAGAATAGTGTCGACGTTCGAGGACGACGCCAACATCATCGTCGACGTGTCGACGCCAGCCCGGCCGGCTACGGGTGCAAAAAGTAACACGCTCGACGGCAACATGTTGTTCCCATGTTGGTTTTTAAGTGCGTCCCGGCGCCTGTTGAATTAACACCGCGCGTGGGCATCGTGTAATCGATAGACGCGACGTCCCTACTTGCACAATTGTACAACTACTCGTTCAGCTATAATGACCCAGGACACGGCCGCACGAAGGGATCTATGGAAATTCGCGATAAACGCCAACACTTTACGAAAATATCGCCACCAGCGTCATCCCTCAGGGTAACATTACATAGAATAGAGTAATTAAACACGTTTCATAATTAAATTTTGATTGATACTTTCATTTCAACATGCGAGTATACATGACCTACCTAAACAGCAGTCAATATCACTCGAACAATATACATATAATAAGCATACTCATGTTTAAATGGAATTTCATGACATTGTTAATATTTTATTTTTCGATATTCTCATAGTCTATGTGTATTCGTATCGTTCGAACATGTTCAGTTTATCACATGTACTTTATGCAGATGTGAGAATTCACGGATTATTATTTCTTAATGTGTTAAGTTTTTACAGCTTATCATTCAGAAAAAAATACACTTAAAGCAAACATACACCGATTTTAAGTGGAACACACATTTTTAGAAATTATACTCTTCTGCATTAATGAAGATTTTAACTTATCGAAATTTATAAAAGGTCTTTTTGAAGAATATATTTCATTCAAATCCAACTAAATATCTTTTGTTCTTCATTTGCATATTTCTTTAAAAAAGGTACAGTATGAGAGATAACTCTCTGATAATGATGATAAAATCTCTCGTAGGTGAATATATGACTTTCTTTAGGCTTAATCAACGTTCTTTTGACTCTTATAGATAGAAAGTCCTCCAATTACGCTCATCCAAAAATACATTTTTCTGATATTTTAGCAAAATTTTCTAAAAACTAGGTAGCTTCATGTCCTGTAATTGAGACTCCTATGAGGAACAGCCTAGCCTTGTATGGCCAATGTTGGGAGGCTTGTAAATCTAATGATTTTTTTATTAAGTACAAAACCTCAAAAGGTAATGAATTTCTGATGAAAATTCAATTGAATCACTGATTCGAAACTTGAAATTTAAGTTATGCCATGTTTATATCGCCACGTTTTTAGTTACTCAGCCCTCTAGCGCCCTTAATTACGGTACAAAGTGGAAAACCAAAATGTTTTTGCAAAGTTTATAAAATTTCCTTGAATATGACGGCGAGAATGTTCAAATTTGCATGTTCTTATGAGCAATAAGCTTCATAAACAGTAACTACGTAAATGCAACAAATCTCACACAAATAATCCTACTTTAACTTTTATTCCAGCTATCGGCAGATATGTTTAAACAATGAAAGTCCTTTAAAAACATCTAAACCTATTTTTCTCTGATAGCAAGAAAACTTCAACATACGTTTTTATATTAAAAACCGATGCGAACCATACAAAATAAACGATTCCATAGCGAAAGTCGAAATCTCAACGAGTGCAAAGGACTCAACCGTGTACACGAAACAATACGCGCAAAAATACTCACAGGTAGCGTATTTTTAGCATCGCGTGTGCACGCGGCACACAATCCCGCGCATCGCTTTGCCTAATTTGCCGCCAAAGCACCTTTAAAACACTAATTTACGGTGCTATTTATATACACCTCTCTCGCACGCCTACAAATCGCCGACAGCCAGTACGAACACTGTATTAACACACTCGTACAATCTGGAAAACGATCGACAGATCTAAAGCCCAACCATTCGGTACACGCGCGACACGGTGATTCAATTATGCAGGCACAAATTAATGCAGGAATATTATTATTATTTCCGTGCTAAAAAGGCGACGCGAGACATTCTGGCACAATGTAATTGAATGCAGACGAATGAGACACCATTTACAAACGCCTCGTATTTCCTTCAATGTGTCAGTGAGTCAGTCAACTTTACGACGGCACACGCACAACGCGAATCCTGTTACGGTGACCTGGCTACAGGCTGCGCAAATACACACAATCGATTTGATGACAATGTTTCTTGACCAATTAATACTTGTTCGTAATACTGATAAAATAAGTTAATCATTTGTGTGATTGGCTTTGTTACAAACGTTAAAGCAACGCCGGAATTTTTATGAAATGTATACGTTTAGCCGATATGATTTTAGCCAGTTTTTCAAGCAGGGAATGACTTCATTTAATTTGCAAAATATACAATTTTGAAAATTCCGTATTCACATATGGTATTTTTCGTTGGTAATTTTCGTAATTACATCAAATATGGTCAAAATACCCTGATAAATACAACGTTATCGTAAAGTACATTCCCCGTATTTTCCATTTAAATGTCTTATTTAAATGGAAAATCTTATTTACCTGTATGTACACTCTTAATTTTGCTCCGACACAAAGCACCAAAAAGGTTTTTGCAAAGTTTATAAAATTTCCTTGTATATGACATCGAGTTCTTTACAGAAAACTTAAAATTTTATAGTTTTAAAGTTATATTTTCTCTTTAAAAATCGATTAAAAATATAAAGAAAAAAAAACATAAGTAAATATACATTTTTCAAAAAACAATTGAAGTCATACCAGAGAATTTAATTATATATAAAATGAGCCATCGTATTGTTAAATCGGTGCAGAGTAATTTTCAAAAATATTGAGGAAATGTTCTTGAATGGAGTAGCTATTGATTAAGACCATTTCCCAACGAACGATATTTTTGTAAATGAGATTCCGGCATTAATATACATGTGAAATGTAGTCATTTCTATACATTCATGGCCAGTTTCTTTTCAACCTACCGTACATTATTTGAAAATATTGCACTATTGAAAATATTATTTCAAGTATACAAACATTGAAGTAGGGAAAACATATTGAAAATTTAATTCTGGCAGTGCGTAAATTAAAATATATTCTAAGCTAATAATTTCACATATGAATAACAATTGACCAAATTACAATTTTCAATCCAATTTCCTCGAAACTTTAACTTCCCTTAAAAAATACGTTGAAAACCGAAAAAAACACTGCAACTATGCAGATAATTTTCATTCCCACCTCATTTGCACATCATCATAACAATAAAGTTTCCACAAACCTATTCGAATTCTAATGTATTGCTTGGAATTTACAATTGAAAAAATTTGCTGATCACTGGATAAATTGTCTCCAACAAAGTTTCTACTTTCGTAGTATATCAATCTGTAGCTAATTTTTATTTAACATCAAATTTTAAGAAGAATCAACTGCGTCACCCTGCCGTCCTTAATTTTGATCAAATACGAAAAATCAAAAAGATTTCTCAAAGTTTATAATATTTGATTGAATATGACGTCGAGTTTTTTTAAGAAAAAGTTAAAATTATATATTTTGTTTTAAAGTTAAGGTGATATGTTCCCATAAAAAATCGTCTTAAAACAATTCACGTCATATCCTTGAGAATTGAATTATCTGTAAAATAAGGCAACATTCATCAAAAACGACACAGTAGATTTTTTTCAATCGTGCACGCAAAATCGAAAAACGTGTTTGAAATTGGGTAAACATAAGAATTTAAGCTACATATTTAAGCTTTAAGAGCTATTACTTCATAAATACGGCGGCTATCGACATAAGAGTACATTTCAATGAATAGCCAATCTTTAATTCACTAAATGTAACATTAAACATATAAAAAAGATGAATAACTTTGAACTGACTATGAAAAGTCTGAAGAAATGACGCTAAGATCACATCGATTCTATCCAACTATTTTAATCGAGGATATCCGCGTCAATTCTTATTAACAAATAAACACGCATATATTCATATGATTACTGAAGCCATGATTACTGATTGTGAGTGAATTTAACGACAAGATTATTATATATTGAATGAAACACGTGCAAGTACAAGAAATGGAAGCAAGTACATCATATATACCAATAGCATTCAGGCATCCACGCATATCAGACACCCGCGTGGCTTCAGTGCTGTTTAGTAAATATTTAAGAATTTTGTTTGTTTTAGTTTATAGAAAGTTGGTTTGTTCATTGGCCGACTTACAACACCATCGTACATACACCAACGACAAACACCGTATTGAATTTTACCGAATCGAAAAGACGTAGAAAAAAACTTGGTAGGTAGGTTAGCGAAATATGCTGGTGTGCACCAAATCGGTAGTTTCGTACACATTCCGTGGACAATTAGTAATTGCACCGCATGTCGCCATCGGGATTCCGTTTCTGAAATCGGCAGCATTCATTATTGCACCGCACCGCACCGACCGACCGACGATTACGTACGCGTACACAATGCGAACTTTCGATATTAAATTTTACGGATTGTATAATCCTACTTTGAGCGTATTTATGTGTACATGTGTGTTTTTTGTATCTGCGTTTTATTCGAATGCGTCACTTGATGTAACATCCGTTTGCACCACATTTCGAGCGCGTTTCCAGCCGAATTATGTCCCGCTAATCTAATTGTACGCAAAATCAATACATATCACAATCACACCGGCAACCAACAAACACAACAACACTCACTGCGTTGCATTTGCCAGCAGTTAGTTGATTGGTTTGCACGTCGCAAAGAAACAAGAATTGATTATTCGACTTATTATATTATCGGCCTGACAGCAACCCGGCTGTGCATTGCGTGCACTCGACGTTGCGTAATTGCATTTTCGCATCGAATATAAAAAAATAGCTGGATATTTCTGATAATAGTTTAATACAATCTTTAATTATTAGTCAGTCGAAATGTTTCAGACGTATAAATACGTCCAGAATCGTTAAAGTTGAAATAAGTAAGTTAATGATACATTGTATCAATGCATTTAAAAATCTTATTTTTGTAAAATTTCTTCTAAATTACTCTGCAGGTTTCATTTTACTCATGTTTTATTTCCCAATAATTCGTATTGTTATGTTCTGTCAAAATGTCCAGCACCTAAATGTATTCCAACAAAAAATTTCGACCGTAAAAGTTATAAATAATAGTGATATATAATATATCTAAAACCATGTATATATTAAAACATATACTTCAATGACCTTGAGGCTGATTGACATCATAAAACGTAAGGTGATATGCAAATATTAGCGCACATAACGCAACCGCAGAACGCCATTGTTGCCTGTGCAACCGCATTGTTATAAATTATAACATGAATATGTTTTCGCGACGATCATATTGCAATACTTTAATGTTTTCATATTTTCATCTATTCATTACGAACGAATAAAAGCGTGAAAGTGATACATTTTTAATTTGCATTCCCCTATATTTCACCATCCTCTAAACAGCACTCCATCATTCCATCGTTAATTAAGAATGATTAAAGTGAATGAAACTATTATTCGAATGATGATGGTACAAAAAAGGTAGGAGAGTAATTAAAACAAAATTTCGAGAAAAGTTGTGAAGTGGTAACGCGTATTTGAATGGTAACTCCATTTGTCAAGGTTAAAATATTATTTTTTGATAATGGTCTTAATCCATAACTATTCAAGAATATTTCGTCAAAATGTCAAGTCGATAGATTCAGTATTTGAGAAGTTATAACTCGTAAAAATATAACTATTCATAAGTTCACCCAACTTTATGCGCGTTTTTCCCGCAACATCGTTTTTGCGTACATGATTGAGATAAGTATACTGAACCCATTTAGCGGTAAGGCCGTCTATTTTAAAGATAATTAAATTCTTTAGAATATGACGTCAATTGTTTTAAGAAAAATATATATTTATATTTATTATCGAATTTTAAAGTCTACTTTTTAATGCGATAAATGCAAGTTAAATTTTAAACTGCATCAAAACATGAAATTTTAACTTTTTCTTAAAAATACTCTACGTCATACTCAAGAAAATTTTACCAACTTTGCAAAAAGCTAAGCATCTCAAAATGAACCGTAACAAACATGGCTTTTTAACTTAAAATTTTCATTGTGCAAAATTTACCGGATAATATTACAGAACCTAAGAAAACAAAATTGTGAAAATCAGGTGCTCTTTGAGGTGTTAAATGAGGTTCTCATGTTCTGTGCGTCGCAGCACACTGGAAAGCTCGGGAAAGTACAGATGAAAAAGCACCGTCCACGTGTCGTCGCACATATGATGAGAGCGTGGCAAACGTGCGAAAAATGTATGACGTGAGAAGAAAATTGCCTCGCATATCACCACCGACCGCGTGGTAAAAATAGCCTGCCGACCGTCGTCCTGCAAACGTGCCCATGTATTATTAGAAAGGATTTTCTTTCCGATGCCTTTTTACAGCGATTATCAAAACGAGTCCACGCCTTCCCCGTAATTCAATAGGCAAAATTCCAAGCCGCGATACCAACATTGAAAACTTCAAAAATTAGAAAATTAACACAAATGGTAAAAATAAGCTGTTTAATTTTTGCATCGTCAACCCAAGATGGCGACCAAAAAAGGAAGAACAATCCCACGTTCGGTTTTTGCAACCATAATTTTCAGTGATTTACGATTTTACGAATGGTATTGTGCGCGTTTCTTACGTTTCTCTGCCTGACAGCGGGCCGTAGAACCCACAGCAGTGAGATGAAAGTAAAAGTATGAAGTTACGCAAGGAGTTTCGTGCTCCTGCTGTGCAGGCAGCACTTTTGTAGCGATGCGTAGCGCGTTTTTGGTTGTTTTCGGTTTCGTTTGAGAGATTTTCTGATTTTAAGCGAGTTAAGCTTACCTGCATAATTGGTGAAGGAGAGTCGACCTCTTCGAGGTCGGATACCTGCACACCATCGCCGTCGAACAGGTCGATCTGGTCGGAGGGTCCGCTGAGATCCGAGACGACGCTACTACCACAACTGTTCCCCGAGTCGTCCATGTGCGTATCCACATCCTTATCGTCGACGTTGGTGCCCGTCATTACCGTGTTCGGCGCGCGAAGTATCTCAGACATGACTCAAAAAGAACAATTCGCAGAGCTTAACTATCGGACGCACTGTTTTTCAAACTTGTTTAAAATAAAGCACTACGACTCTTCGACGCACTGGGATGACCGAGAATAAAGTATATTCCTTCAAGTTGGTCCAGTCCTCTCTTGCTGTGACGATTTCAACGCAGTTGAAATTCCTCAGCGAAAACTTCGCGAAAAAACTGTTTTTTTGATAGTCTATATATATGAGTGTGGTGTGCTACTACACTACGCTACACCCTGCTGGCCTGCTGTGCGACTATTGAGACCGAGAGTATGTCTCGGATGACAATAATATATATTGGGTAAGCACACCTCTGCTGCTGCTTGGCTTATGGGTGTGTGGTGCCTTCGTTTTCGCTCTCCTGCTGCGTTGTGTCCAAGTGTGTGGGGCCCAACCGCACGCGTCACTTGCACATGCCACACTGGGACGATGGCAACAGTTTGCTGCTGGTCGTGCCGTGCCGCTCGGCGATGCCTGAGTGAATGTACTCGGCAAGCGTGCGCAGCAGTGCTCTGCGCAACACCACCGGCAGGAGAGTAGTGTGCCGGCCTATATTGCATATGGCGAGCGGTGACTTTATGCCTACCAATCGAGAAATTTCTACCCTCGACGAGACGTTTTGTTTTTTTTGTTTTCGTCTCGGCCGTCTTCTTCGCCATGCAGGACTTTATTGCAGGTTGATATAGTTGATATAGTACAACCTGGTTGTCCTCGTGGAAAAAACCAATGTGTGAAACCGGACCTTATTCTGCAATCTCGATTATTCCAGGCCTTTTTGAAAGTTGCAGGAAAATCACTTTTTTCTTAAATTTTCAAAGATCAACTTATTCTTACTAAAGATTATACGAAAATTGATTGCTTCGTTCTTCCGATGGTAAGTAGGGAGGTTCTCTCAATTCAATCCAGAATTTCAACTGGACCGCCTGGAGAAGAACCTGGCTCCTTTGATGATCATTTCCTTCGCTGTCCTTGATTGTTGATTGCAATTTAATTTGTTGTCAATCATAACTCCCAAATATTTGATATTATGTTGTGCCTTGATGATTGAAAAAATGAATTGCGAATTTGCTAAATGTATTTGTCGGGATTATGTACGTTGAGGCACATCATGCAAGGGAAAATGACGTAAAATAGAGGTGATAAATGGGAATCAGTAATATCTAGGCATAGCGAAATAGAATTAGATAGGCTATTTTCTACATTCACCCGTTTTCTTTTCTTCGAAAAACAAATAATGTTTCACATTTGTGGGATTTCAAATTATGGCTTATTTAAATTATGCCCATTTACGTTTCTTCATGGCACCAAATTCATCAGACCCGAACACACCCTGTTTGAACCTTGAAAAGTGTATATCCAGAATAACCATTGATAGAAGATGTTCCTGAAACGCCAGCTGAAGTTCCAGGAACCCCAAGACACTAATGTAAAGAGTTGCAAAGACATCTAAATCACTGAAGAAGAAAGTCACCCAGCAAATTTTCCTGCGACCTTCCATCAGGAACACATCAGCGACAACAGTTATTCGGTAAGCCGTATTTAAATAGCCTCTTTTACTGGTAGGGCGGGCGTAATGTAGACAGTTCCAAAGGGCCTTATTCCTCGAAAATCAAATTATGTTTCTCATTTTTTGGAATTTCAAATCGTGCTTCATTCTTAGTATGCCCAAATTTTATAATCTTCTGCATTTTATAATTTTCCAACCCCTATATTTCTATTACCTGCATCTGGTTTCCAAATTCTTAATACCTGCATTCACTAATCCGTTTTTCCCATCGTAAACTGTTTCTTCGGATTTACTAATCCGTCCGTTCCCGACATCACATGCCTTCTGAGTTTATGCCATGTTTATATCGTCTCGTTTTTTGAGTTGCTCAGCTGCGTAGAGGGTACCTTGCTTAGTTTTGATCAGAATAGGAAAAACGAAAAGTTGTTGCAAAGTTTGTAAAGTTAGGATGAATAAAGGGTCGAATATTTTCAAGAAAGTGTTAAAATTGTATGAATTTTTACAGTTTTGAATTAAAAATGCATAATTCGCATAAAATTTCGTCTTAAAAATAGGAAAACATAACCTAATAAAAGTTTTTTTTCAAAAAACAATTGACGTCATATTCTAGAGAATTTAATTATTAATAAAAATAGCTGCCTTTCAGCCAAATAGGTTCAGTAGAATTTTCTAAATCGTGTATGCAAAAGTTGAAACCCGCGAAGAACGCGTTTAAAGTTAAGTAAAATTACTATATATTTTACGAGCTCTTTAAGATATAATAACTTAATAAATATTTCATCCATTGACTTGAAAGATTCAGGGAATATTCTGGAATAGTATAGCTATTGATTAAGACAATTTCCAAAAAATCCATTTTTTGATCAGATAAATAAAGTTCCCACTTAATTTCACGTTCAACTTGGTGCAATTACTTATTTATTTCACAAAAAATTTCAATTGTATTCTAATGACTTATCTAGGTGATTATACCTTAAGCGTTTTGTTTTGTTGCTTAATTACGTTTTTATCAAATAATTTGTCAAATATGCATCGAGTCACTGCCATGGTGCGAAACTAATGATTGTTTTGTACATTTAGTTGCTAAGCTCGCTATTAAATCCATTCATAATTACACACCACCGTCAGTAAATTATAATCAGCGCTTATGTGATTTCGAAGGCATATTTTCGGACACTTTGCAAAAGTGTGTGCACATTCTATGTAATATTGACGTCGATAAAATTATCATTCGTCAGTTATGCATCGACAGAAAATCAATATCCAAGCAGAGGCTAACAAAGCAAATTGGATATTAACGTCGCGTGAAAATTTGATGATCGTTTCCTTGAAACTATTATAGGCTAGAAGCTCGATTATGTTTGCTAATTATTGGCTAGTGTTTATAGGGAGAAGTAAATAGCAGATAATAATGGAAGTTGCTGGAGCGAATTAGAAATTAAAAAAGTCCTTAAATGTATAGAGTCGTAAGTGATTTACGAAAACAAAGACGATGAGTTATTTTCGAAAATATGTTGATGATGATGATTTATCTTTTTAAGAGCTTACATTTGTTCGGATGTCGATAATTTTGATAATTGCGATATATTTAAAAGTGCAGATAATTTTAGATGATCAATACTCTTTATAAGATATTAATATTAATAATATTAATCATTGAATCTATAAAATATAACGGACCCTGCTTAATTGAGACACTTGATAATCGGGACAACCGCTTATTAGGGACAAGTTAATGTGGGATTATGGGATTCACATGTGGTGTCTCGAAATCCATAGGTACATACGACGTTATATTAGGCGTTACTTAATGCAATATAAAACTATTGTTAGTTCGCATCTCTTATTTACGCTGATGTTGTACGTCTAATATCTAAAAATCGGAAGCAAACCACTTTGGACAAACGTCATCAAAAGATATAATGTATTTTTGACTCCTTATGGTCAAAATGCGTAACAGTAACTTCTTTCTCTTCATGCTATCATGGTAGGCGCGCTAGCTGTATTTCAGACTCGCAGTGTGCTAATGACATATACTATTGACAGTATCGTATTAACCCAGAGATTTTCAAACAGGGACGTGCGCCTCCTTAGGGAGGCATGGAATATTATTCTAAGCAGAAATGTCGCGGCAGAAATGGCAAGCGAGCCATTTTTTCTTTCATTCACTTTTATGAATTACTTAGTAACGATAGTGGAGAAAAAGTCATTTTTTTTCGAAAATAATCTTAATGTGTATGCCTGTCTTTAGGGATGACAATTTTATTGTTAAACCTATACATTTTTGGAAAATTGAGCAAAATTGTACAAATACATTATTTGATTCAAAAAAATTATGTGAAAACATTCATACAAACTAGAGATATTGAAAAAAAAAATACGTTTCATGTGTTAAACGTAGCGGAAAAATGCGTGAAATTCAAACTTTGTTCTAAAATATTTTCTAATTTGCATGTTACAGAATGCCCATTCAATATTGGGTAATTATTGAGATATTTATCATGTAAAAAAACGAACATGTCGAGTTTTAGGTTTTTCATTTATTTTTCATATTTCCCTTATTGCTAGAATTAAAAATCATACGTAAAT
Source organism: Weissflogia rhopalogaster (assembly GCA_019419845.2). Lineage (NCBI taxonomy): Eukaryota > Metazoa > Arthropoda > Insecta > Coleoptera > Staphylinidae > Weissflogia > Weissflogia rhopalogaster. Next base: position 35,372 of record WSZQ02144353.1, read on the forward strand.
CGATTCACCGTGAAAATATCTTCAAACTCCTGTAACAGTTTTCCATTTGATTACTTAGAACCGATATTATGGCTCATGAAAGTTGTCAGTGAAATCATCGACGATATTAGACTCAACTTTCATGAGTTATAATATCAGTTCTAAGTAATCAAACGAAAAACTGTCCCATGAGTTTGAAGATATCGATTGAGACATAATTTATAATCCTAGTAATAAGGGAAATATGAAAAAAATTAAAAACCTAAAACTCGACATTTTCGGAAAAGACGTTTTTTTACACGATAAATATCTCAATAATTACCCAACATTTAGGTGTAAATTTTCATATCAAGACAAACTATATTTAAGGAGGAATCGATCCGTACATGGATTGGCATTCTGTAACATGCAGATTAGAAAATATTTTAGAACAAAGTTTGAATTTTACGTTTTCGTTCCGCATTTTGCCGCCACGTGGTCGGACCCGGTTCTCTTAATGGTTTATTAAATTATTTTTCGAATTATTTTAATGATTTAGATTTTTCAAAATATGTGTGAATCCATTTATTGATGTGGAATTTGAACGATTTGTTTATGCGAAACAGATCACAATTCATAATTTACACTCCTGACGTCGAATATAATTTATCAGTATAATTTGTCGAAAATGGTAAAACTTTCAAAATACATCTATTGCTCTACTAAATATCTATACCATATATTAAAGATTGTATTTGTTTTACGCATTCCATAGATCTTTTATAATTATGAGAACAAGAAATGATGTAATATGAATTGTTGTAACTTTACAGTTATATATCAATCTAAAGGCATTTCAATATAATTATAATTATTCTTATAATCAATTCGAATTATGTGACATTTTATCAAGCAAAAGTATGCAAAACGTGTATGTGCAACACATTGTTTCCCGTGCAAAAACCACCGCCGAGTGGCAACAATCGTCGATGAACTTTAAAAGTCAAGGCTCACCGGCAATCATAACATGTTGGCTGTGCGCCGCGCAGCCAATACGCAAAATTCGTCCGTTTTGTCAAACCGGAGACAGCTTGTTGAATTTTCATCAGCCCACCACAAAACCTACAGCTGCATCTCACCAACATCTATCTTCAACACTACACTGCAAATCAAAACGCACAAATTGATCATTAACGCCGGCGAAACGACGGTACACACAGCATATAATTATTTGTCCCCGTTTTAGGCAATTGCGAATCAAATTGTCGACTCTGTACACACATTTGCCTAGGTGACCAACAAGCGAAGCCAGTCGAAGTGAACGCGAGGGAAAGGCAAACGCCAGGCAAGCGCCGCAAATGTATAACTTTATAAGTTACAACTTGCAGCGCTTTCAATTATCAAATTACGAAACCGAATATTATAATGCATTCGGTGCGCTGTGGTGTACCGTTCTAAATGCAGTTTATCTTTGCCACGGCAGCTAAATTACACACAAGCACATATACGTTTTAAACATATTGACAAGCCAAACGCAAAACGAACGCGATGGCTAATCACTGATTATGCTCGATTGCAACGCTGGATCGAAGCTGGTTTCGGCGTTGTTTCGGCCACAGCGGTAATCGACGCCGCCAATGCAATTGCAATTACGCCCGAGAGTGATAGTTGTACGCCCGCAATGACAGGCTTTTTTCCGACGTTTTCTTCGTGTTTAGTCGCCGATTATGCGTCTAGGAATATGTGTATGTGTATGTACCATTCGAAATTCCAGTCAGGCTTGTTGCATTCTTTCGCGATTGAGTTTATGTCGCCGCTTACTTGCGATTAACAAATTTTGCCTATAATTATTGGCACGCGTTGCATAAATGCATACATTTACCCAGAAATGGGTTTTACCCACTTTATAATTGGTTACTTTCGGTTTAATATATAAGAGTTGTCACGTTATCTTATCATGGCGATTGTTAAGTCAGCTTTGACTAGGTTACGTAACTTAAAACGTAAAATAAATTAAGTTATATGAAAATTAAGAAGATGAGTTTGAAGACTTTTCTATCTGTTATTGATAGTTATTGATTGTTTAGTATAGTTAAAGTTTAAATTACCGAATCAAAGGTATTTAAAATAGGCTTAATCAATAGTTAATCTTTTCTAGAATATTCCCTGAAAATTTCGTAGTAACTCAAAAATCGAAGTGATATGGACATGAAATCAATTTTGAACTCAAATGTAGTTTTTCATATGATAAAAATTGTTTGAAGAATTATTATTTAATTTTCTATAATTTATAAAGTAACCTAAACGAAAGGTATGTTAATTTAGAGAAGGTAAGAGCTTAGGTTAATTTGGGTAATTTAAATGTCCACAAAAATGTTTTTGAACACTTGTTGAGCACGTGCTGAGGTATGAGACACGACAGGAAGATGATAAATATGCAAATTTCGCCAAAATAAAAAGCGACGCAAACAAAAATACATTCATTAACACGATTAGATTAGAATTTTGCACGGTTGTCGTTTGTTTTAATTGCAATTTGTGTCCGGCATTAAACAATTTAATTACTTGGCAACCATCCATTACAACGATATACAATTTATTCACCTTACATACCTTTTATGTTTTTTTTGGGTAAATTACCACAGATAAAAAGCGAAAGAAACATATTTAGGTATTTATTTTCATCCAAACGCTCTGCTGTTGAGTCTCACTGTTAATAAGCGGATTTACTATAATCAGTAGCATTCGATAATTGAGTGAAAATCATCAAGTGCCCCATCATTATCAATGAAACCATGGTTAATGTATTTATACAGAACAACATATTTTTTCGCGATGATTTTTATGCGTTTCATATCAAACAGTTTGAAACATTACAACTTGTCCTAATTGGTGTTAATTACGTTTTATTCATGCAAGTTCGTTAAATGTTGTAATTACAAAAGCTATTAATATTCCCAGACGTAATCGACAATCGGAAAGTTCACTGTGAAGTTCTTTAGCCAATCAAATAAAGTCATGATAAGTTTTGTGTTATTACTCATTCTGTTTACGAGCACTCTGTTATAGTTTGACTTATTATATTTATAAAATTAGATAGTAAAATAATCCAGTTTAATGTTGGGGCGACTGCGTTGGACGGTGAACTTTAATGAACTTTTGCAAATTACATAGGTAAACTCTAATCTATGAAAATTATCAAGTCTATGATAAATCGTAAACCGACTTTTAGGTGCTGCAAATAGCGAAAAGGTCGACGAGTATATGCAAGAAACGCATGATTTACTATCGACCGCTACAAATGCAAAATTATAGCATCCGATCGCCCATAAATATGCAATATTGCACAATAATTACTCACTCCATGTGATTACTACGAATGCAATTGTTTAAATGTCAAAATCACATTTGCACAGTTAAAAAACTGATAAAACCAAATTGCATGGATATTTGAGTGCATAAATTCACAAATCCGCATGTGGCATGTGCCTATTATCGCACATTAGCACGTTTTTAATCAGAAATAATGTTTGATCATTTTTTGCAACAATGTAATCAATATTTAGACGTATATAACTTAATCACAGTTTATATTTGTGATTTCCATCATTTTCTACAGAAATATGAAGATTATTAATTGTTTAAATGTGCTTAAGCATTTTTTAAATGATACAATACGGTGTGATAAATTCATCCAGATACGAAGTAATGAAATAAATTTGAAAAATGCTTATCTGAGATCACACATTCTCAAAAATCGCTATAATCGAAAATGAACACATTATTTATTTATAAATAATTATACTTTTTTGAAACAAATTAACCGGGAAACCTCATTTACCAAGTTAAAAAATTGAAACTCAAAATTTCAAATACATAGTTGCAGTATATACGAAGTTATGTAATATACATTTGTTTATCCAACTTTAATCGCGTTTTTTCGCCACATTGTTTTGGAACTTATGTACTCGATTTAGAAAATTCTATTGAACCGATTCGAATGATAACTTATTTTATAGGTAATTAAATTTTGTCGTCAATTGTTTATTTTTTCGTAGTTTTAAGTAGAATTTTATGCGAAAAAATGCATTTTAAATTTTAAAGTCATATAAAATAATGCAATTTTAACTTTTTCTTGAAAGTTGAATATTTTCACTATCAAGCTTGTTTTAAAAACTTTGCAAGACCTTTTTCGTTTTTCGTGCTTGCAACCGAGTAACTCAAAACAATGGGGCGATGTAATCATATTTTTGACTTAAACATCAATTTTTAAGGTAAAAAAATATCCACTGCTTACGCATAATGCATCCAATATTCTAAGAAGTTATATCAAAACAGAGAATTTATCTTGAAGGATTTTTAATAATTTCCTGAGAAATATTGAGATTTTAAAATGCTTTAAAGTTCAGTTTATATTAAACAATAGTACAAATTCTATTTTTGTGACCTTTGAATCCATAAACGCATGCGTACATACTTTAAATTTTACATTATCACGTTTTTATCATAAATAATGCTTCATCTTTCATTTTGTGATATCATTAGGCAGCAAAACATAATGGGCAGTGTATAATTGTACTTTCCATCACTTTCTACAAAAGTATTTAGATTTTAAATTGTTTATACGCGTTTTTATCAAGTTTAAACTCTTATTAAATTAATAATTCATCCAATAAATGTCGTTTTATCAACACACCCACACCCACACGAAAATGCTTCTTAACTTACAATAAACTCTTTATCATAAATTGTTAGATTATTTAACCCTATTTAAAACTGAAAGCAATTTCAAGTATACTGACTTTCTGGAATTTGGCCTTAAATCTTGGCATGGAAATCGAGAAGGAAATCCTTGAGGCTCTGCTTTCGTTCTTGAACTTTGCAACATAAAACCCATAAAAAAATTGAGTTTAATCGAGTAATTATCAGCTTCCGTTCATGAGGTGATGAATTTGACGCTTGTAACGATTATCATCGGTTTCGGTATCCTTTGTTCAAACAGTAATTTTGATTACCTACGAATGCGTTCGTTTGAAGTTTAACATCGTGTTTGTGTGGTTTGCCGAAAAATATAGACAAACACGTGTCATTCGGGCAAAATTTAAGTCATCTTATCTATCATTCGCATAACATGTCATAAAAACCGCAGTGTTATCGGCACTTGCCTTTGTTGTTTGTTAAATTTTGCAACAAAATGTTGTATATTTAGTTCGCTGTTGTCAAGCATATGCAAATTTTAAAATAAATCGTTATCTACTTTAGTTATCTATGAATAGTGTTTTGAAAAACAATCAATATTATAT